>PVJX010001241.1:0-87500 GCA_004027295.1 Dolichotis patagonum | reverse complement strand
GTTTAAAATAAAAACCAAAAGGTTTGAATAAAATGGATTTTCATATATTTCTGATGGGAATCCAGTTGGAAATTATTTAGAAAGTAATTACCAGTACATATTACAAACTTACAAAGATCTCTAACTTCTACCCTTATTATTTCAGGTCTAAAAATTGATTTTAAGGGAAAAAATCAGAACTTATAACAAAGATTTATACATTTTAAAAACTAGAATGTTTAAAATGAAAGAGGGTTGGCATAACAAATGACTTTCATATATTCGACAAACATTTATTCAGGGTTTCCTATGAGCCAGGCACTGGTCCAGGCACTGGTGATAAACCCATGAATGAACACACAAACTTCACGCTCTCTCTGAGCTTACACTTTAGCGTATTTGATGATTGATGATCAAGGGGCATGTTCAAGAGGTCTGTCATCATCTCAGTTATGGAAAACAAAATGTGAAAGAGGTAAACAACACCAAACTTCTAACTGGATTTTTTTGTAGGGATAGGATGGGTGATGTTTACCTTCTTTCTGGTACTTAATACTTTCCAACTTTTCTAACATGAGGATGTATTATATGTATTATTTATCAATTTTAAAAGATATATAAATATATTTACTGGATGGTTATAAGAAGTAAATGAAAATAAAGTCTAAGTGCTTGGCAAAGAGTAGTTTTTCAGTAAAATGTCAGTTTCCTTTCCCTTGCGATCTGAAGATTGATCTCTGTCCCTTGCTGTCCTCCCTCTTTCCTATGCATGGTTTGGTCTGTTGCCACCACATTTTTTGCATTTCTTTGTTGTACAGTATATTTTAACTTTTAATTAGAACTGTCATGCTTTTTATTAAGTCGGTTGCCTATTATTTTGAGAGGACCATTGCTTGAAATAGTTCACACCCGCAGGAGAGAGACCTTGAGGCAGAAGTACGTTCCAGTCCCTCAAACCATCCACGGAAGGAGTTCCCTTCTTTACCATGGAAATTGATCAATGCTATGTTTCTATGGTTACTATTCTCCTTTACTAATGCCAGAAGTTTCCAGTTTTAGCCTCCTACAGAGAAATGTGGAGATACGCTGATCTCTATGGCATGAGCACTTCATTGACATTTTCCAAGCTCTTGATACATAGGGCACTGTTTTCCTATATTGTAGTAAATACTGTGTCAGAGTTGTCATATAAACCTCAGATTTCCAGCTTTTGTCAAGTAGCTATAAAATTACATGTTTGGCAGGGACTTGCTACTGTGGAATATGCCATATCTAGAGTTCCTTTCTACATTTCAGTGATTATTTGGACTGTTGCCTGTAGATTATTTGTCTATGCAAAGTGTATAAAGTACAACTACTCTCTCTAAGGTGGGAGTCAGTTTCTTGAGACGTGTTTATCAAGAGCCCCTAAAGGTGTGTATTATATTGCATCCTGGAAATTCTTTTTTTTTTTTTTGTACCGGGGATCGAACTCATGACTGTGGGCTTGCAAGGCAGGTGCTATGCCACTGAGCTAAATCCCTGGCCCTCAGCCTGGAAATTCTTGATTCAGATGAACTGTGTGTTAGCTTTCAGTCACTGTGACAAAATACCTGAGAAAACAATTTAAAGGAAGACATATTTATTTTAGCTTATGGTTTCAGAGGTGTCAGTTCATGGTGAGCTGGCTCCATTACTTTGAGGCCTGTGTGAGGCAGAATTTCATGGTGAGGGAGGAGAGAAGGCAGTGTAGGAAGTAATCTCACCTCCTGGCATTTAGGAAGCAGAGTGCAACAGACAGAGAGAGAAAGAGAAAAGGGGCCCACAACCACGTACAGACCCCGAAGTCGCACCTTTGTACTCCACTCCCTTCAACTGGGGGTCACTTCCTAAAGTTTTCATCACCTCCTACCAATATCGCCATCAAATTATGAAGCCATCAATGGGTGAATCCACTGCTGAAGTGAGAGTCCTCACGATCCAATCACCTTCCAGGAACACTGCAGAGCACGGTGGCACTGAAGACAGGCCCCGACATGTGAGCCTTGGGGGACATATCAACTCCAAACCATGCCAGCTAATTGCCTGGAAAATTCTGTGGAAACCTGACAGGTCTTTGGGAGACACTAACAAGAGTTTCACAGGATGTTCACTACATTTGCACACTGGTTAGGGAGTTGGTACACAGGCAGAGAACAACAGAGGAATTTCCTGCTGTGATAGGACTGCAGGAAGTGCTGCAGTTGTAAACAGGCCAAGCACTGGCCAGGATAGAAGGCTCGGGAAGTGCAGCAAGTTAGACAAAGGTGGTTTTGAAGGGAATCTCAGGAGCTTTTAGAGTATTAAAAGCTTAATAGCTAACCTTAATTGAGTACAATGTGCCAGCCAGTATATTGAGAGTTTTACCTGCTCCAACTCTCTTAAACCACAAAAATCCGTATGATGTGGGTGCCATCATTATCCCAAGTTTATCACAAATCTAATGGGTCAGCAGTCTGCTCCTAACTGCTGCTGTCTCTGCATAGGGTACCGTGTAGTTGTCCTTTGTAAATAGGAAAGTTCAGCAGTGCTCAAGGGAGTCCGCTGTCAGTGTCTCCAGAGTAACACAGGAGCTACTTTGAGAGGCCATAATAAGGAAAAACATAGTATCAGGGTGATTTGCAAACATAGCAAGACCTGCAGTGGGGGTTTTACAAGGCCGTACATCTTTAGGAAATACCTAAATCAGAGATGCACCGCGCATCTTTATTCTTTGTGTTCTCATACTCACCACCTGCTTAACTTGCATTTGCCTTCAGCAGGACCTAAAGTTGAAAGCCATTTTGTTAAAATACAGAATGATGCTGTTGATCCAGTGAGTTAAGTGTAATGTTCCATACACATCCAACCAGCTGGAGCTGGAATTACAGGAAGGCAAAGCCTTACATTAACTTTTGGCAAAAAAATGTAAAGGGAATAATAGTTCTAGAAAGTTAATGGTTAAAAATCATAGCAAAAATACAGTGGCGTGTTTGATAAAGGATTTGAGCTTTGGATGTGAGATTAAGTCAATGTTGAGTGTTTGCATTTTGTTTACATTTTAATCTGCTGGTTTTCCACAGAGAGGTTTATACAGAAGACATGTTATAAGAAATACTTTTTTAAAAAGAATTGTGGCATATTATATATAGCAGCAAAACCTTGGAAGTAACTCAAATGCCTATCAGCAGAACACTAAATAAAAATTAGAGTACATTTATGAAGTGGAATTCTCCACAGAAATATTTTAAAAGCAACCAACTATTGTTAAATTAGCTGCAGGAATAAATTTTATCACTATAATATTGAAATAAAGAAATGGAAGCAAAAGAATTCATACTGTGTGATTCTATTTGTATTAAGTTCATAGGAAAAGCTGATGGATATTCATTTTCTAGTTATGGTTCAGAAATCAGCAGCCCATCTGGATGTACTTTTTTTGGTAAGTGACCTGTCTTTTTTCTCTGTTTTAAGAATTTCTTCTCCTCCCCTTTGGTTTTATTGTGATTTTTTCAAAAATTCATCCTGGTTGAGATTCCCCTGAGTTTACTACAACTAAGAATGTGCATCTTTCAATAGCTCTGAAAAGTCTTTCTTTGAATAGTGCCCCTTCCGTATTCCGTGTATTATCTCACCACAGAACTCGACTTGGCTCATGTCAACCTTTCTCACTTAATCCCCCTTGTTTCTTACCTCTGCACATTTATCATGCTTCTCTTTTCGTTTTCTCATTCTTCTTGTCTTTTTTAATTCATTTCTTTAAATTTATCTTCCATTCTCTCTCTTTTTCTTCTCATCAGCTGGTATACTCTGCTACAAAAGTACAAAATCTGCTCCAAATTGAATTTGCAATTGAATTTGCAATTTGAATTACAATAACACTTTAAGCATATTACATGAACTATTCTGTGTCTGATATTTTCCATATCTCATATATTTGTGAGTTTTTTCCTGTATTCCAATGTTTCTGATCAACTTCACCTAAGACATGTTCTTTTCCTGTTTTGAAAATTCTGCTTGATTGTTCTAGAACATTCTCTCTTTGAAAATTCTTTGAGGACTGAATTGAAATTGAATCCTCTAAAGAGGTTTACCCGTACTTCATGGGGACACCTACCCTCAAGCACTTTAAATTTCAGGCTGACTTGGATTTAGATTTATGCTTACAATTCTGGGGGTGGGGCTTACATTCTCTACCCCCATTCGAAGTAGAGTCAGAGAAGTTTCCTTTCCATCTCTTCTAAATATCAGTGTTTACTTCTCATTCGTCCTTACCTTAGGACTATAACTTTTGGGATTCCAGATAATAATAGGTTCCTTTATTAGATTTTCCAAGAAGGATCAGACCAAAGCTTTGTCTTCTATCTTTGAATGCTATGTGGTTAGGGGAACAGAAACAGTACCTTCAGCACTCAGCTACGTCTTCAGGATGTAGGTGAGAAGGGGTATTTGCCCCCCCCCCAATTTTCCCGTTTTCACTTTCTATAGAGTTCTGCACATTCTTTAACATTCTTTAACTTAGGGCCAACTAACTAGTAGGAGTGTTTTTCGATGTCAATCTAGTATTTTCATTTTTGGGCAGATGGATCTTGTGGACTGTCTTATTTATTAGCTATTCCTCTCTGGAAATGCGTTCCTGCATCTATCATGTAAAGCACAATTGTTTTCTGGCAGGTGCTACTCCCAGAGTTTCAGTAGTGCCCTAACTTAACTACTGCGTAATTCTATGGGCTATGTAAATTACTATTTGCTGTTAGAAGAAATTATTCTTTCTTTTTCTTACCTAACCTCAGAGAATAATTAGGCGGGTGACAGACTTATTTGGGGGAATGCTTGAGTGGTAGAAAGCTTCAATAATACCCAAATTCCATCTTCACAGTTTAAATCAATCCAAATATTCTTCACTGTTTCCACTGTTGGAACAGTGGGAAGCTTGGAGTGGGTTTTATAACGCAACACTTCTTCCAAATGCATAATGTGGCACCGGTCCGAGCCGCTGTCACCATCCTAGAATGAGCAGAAGGAGTCCAACTTCTACTGTAGCAGTCTGAACTGTGGGAAAATGATTTGTGAATTTATAGGGCTAGATGAGGACCATTAAAGCTATTGTTCGAGTTTGTTCTGTAAATTATCTTTCCTTCTCCTCCCTCTTACCTCTTGCCTCCTGTTTCTTTCCACTGTATTTTTCTAAAAGTCACTGGCTTGGAAATTCCATTTAGAGATCAATAACAGCATTCATAAGTGAAGCAAGATAAAGCAACATATCCAAAAGAGTTATATTGCAGACTTAGAATTTTCTCTTTTATAAGGAATCTGTTTCCAAACAATTATTCTAAAGTTATTACTCTAGCAGGCAATCAGACTAGAAAAATGAGAATAGAAGTATTTTGTAATAGTACTTCTTTTTAAGTGTAACATGCACAAGGATATACTTAGTATTAATAGCATTCTTTTATTTTTTTATTTTTTCTGGACATCTGAAAAAATATATCCAGCTTATTTCCAACCCATACTTTGAATCTGCATTCTAGCTGGCCAGAGGAGTTGTGTTGTAATGAGTTTTTTTTTCATGATTTTCAGTGTTTCATCAGCAGTGTTAGAAGAAAGTGTTCCCCGGTTAGTTCAGCCTGATCTCAGTATTCACTGAGTTCTTCAACTGAAACAGATAAATCTCTTTTCAGCCTCTTGTCTGTAGTACACCAAAGATGAAACACATGTGAATTCCCTCTGGGGTCAGATCTTCTCTCTGGATTCTACTGCATTCCCCCAAAATAAGGTCAAGCTAAAACATAGGCTTAGCATAACTGTTTAGGATACTTGTAATATAAACATGACTCCAAAAATAAGCCCCAATGTTCAGATGGTCAGTTGGATGAATACATTTAGTACCTGTTACAACAGACATATTGAATTATCAAATAAAATATTAACACGTGATTAAATATAAATAAATAATACTATTTACATTAATACTTATAAAGGATAAAAAATTATAATTCAGTATTTGTAAATACTCAAGTGGGGATTGGACAGAGGCGAATGCCTATGTAAACAGATGAACTCAAGACTTCCTGCAGTGACCAATTAGAGTACAGACTCAGTGCATAAGTATCATACACACTTGGTAACGAACGGCCGCGGAGTGTCTAACACGAACCTTCTTAACTCAGTGTATCATGTGCTGTAATGGACATACTTAATGTACTCATGAAATAAGAAGAAAAATCTCTGAATTTTGGTGATGGACATTTTTCATCCCTTTTGTGTGGACCATCATTTTTAACTGTCATCATTTTTGCTGCCACTCTTGTCCTGATAATCCTCAACACTTGATTTACTGGAAACTTTGTGAAGCCCAGCCTGCAAGAGGTTGTGACTTGAGTGAAGGATTTGTGGGATAAAATCACTAATACCTGTGCTACCAACGCGCTACGAGCAGGCTACATGGACCAGAAATGCTCATTTAAGGAGAGCTCGACTAATTGGGGCCAATTTTTCTACAGGAAACAGAGCTGCAAAAAATTCAAATCAGAATTCGGGATTTAGAGAGTTATGACAACGTTCCAGAAGAAGATGGCATGGCTGTCTTTGAACAATACACACTTTTGTGCATGAATAAATGTAAATTGTTATATATAAGAAAAATAAGACGTCCCCTGAAAATGAGCCCTATTGCATCTAAGACCTAGTTTTAATTTCAGGTAAATACAGTATTTGTATCCACCTGTACTTGGAAGAAATTAACCTATGATTTAAATTATGAAACTGGCAGAAAAGGAATCTTAGCTTTTCTCTTTTCTTTGGAAACAATCACAAAGTCATTGCACATGGCAAATGTCTTAGTTTTGCCATTTGAATACCTACTCTTGCGCTCTTGAGAAAAGGCAAGTTCGCATTAGAAGCTCAGGGTCTCAGTGAATTTTCCACATTTGACTTAATTCACCAACAGTGATCAAACAGCTATGACCAAGTTCACCATGAGTGGCATTGCTGCATTAAGTAGGCATTTATTTACCTCCTTCCCTCTTTTTATCTTCACAAAAACCATCAAAAGCAGCTGTTATTATCCTCCTCTTACTAAGGAGGAACCAAAGCAAGAGAGCCTAAGGATATGTAGTTTGTCATCTGAAGATAGGTGGAATCCCTACCTCTCCTCTATCTGTGGAAGGAAGCCAGTTTTCAGTCCTCGGAGGGTTATGCCGCCTGAGAACAGGGAGAGACAAGATGCTTGGACATGTGCAGGAGTCTCACTGTGGGGGTGACAGTGCAGTGCCACTGTGGGCAGGAGATCATGTTCCTGGGGACTCATCCAGTAGACTGTGAACAAGAGAGAGCCTGGCTCTGACTCCTCCCACCCCACCTGCAAAGATGAAAAGGGTGTCATGGACCACACTGTGGTTTATTTGTTGCTGTAATTTTCCATTCTCCTTTTAACCAGACACTGAACCATCACAGGGCATTGCTCCTCCCCAGGGGTTGCGGTCGTGCTTGGGCAACAAGGAGAATTCCCCACAGCAGCAGATTTGGGATTGACCTGACTGGCTGTGACATTCTCAGGTGCACCAATTACCTGAGCTTTGTGCCTTCCCACTTCCAGCCTGGCCTGTTGGTCAGTGGCCACCTCATGGGGTCTGGCCCGCACTCCCTTTTAATCTTCATCCCCCTGCTCAGGGCCTACAGTAACTGAAGCAGTCACTGAAGTGTAAGGATTCTGCACAGAAGCTAAGCACCAGCTCCTGCACACATCTTGGCCAGGAGCTGTACTTATCTCATTCCAATGTTTTGTTTTGTTTTGTTTTGTTTTGTTTTGTTTTGTTTTGTTTCAGGTGTTGTCACCCAGCTGATCTCAGACATGCTGTGTCATTTTGAAGGCTTTAGCACTAAGATTCACAGTAAGGCAATAATTGTGGAGAAGAGAACGAAAATGTCCTTGATCAAAAGCGATAAGAATCTACCCATGTTCATTCTTTGTTTTTATGAGTCTTTTAGGGATTGTCCTCTTCCAGTGTGGGTAAGATTTCCTGCAGCAACCGGCAGCAAGGAGGCCAGGGTCTCCGTTAGAACAGCCTCACCTTGGAGGATGCAACATTTCGAACATGTCAACTTTACTGCTCTTGGCATAGAGCACTCATTCTCTCTGGAATGTAAACTGGAAGACATGCTCTAAAAATGTTCTTTTAGCTCTGAGCAAGGTTGTGCAGCAGATATGAGCTGGGGGTGGGGCACAGTCTCCAGGCCTTTGCCTTTCTGTTTGCTAAAAGCAATCTCAGGTTCACTAAGTAAGCACTCTCTGCACGAGATCCTGCCCCCAAAGATCACTTTACCTTTCACCTCCATAGGGGCAGCAGGTTTCTTCTTAGGGGAGAGCCTAATTTGTAAACTACTTGCCAAAGTTAATGACACAAAGATCTGCCAATGAGCAATGGCAAAGAAATGACCGATAGCAATGCTTTAGTTAATTAAATGTTCTGGAAGATAAGTCTGGCATTATCATTTGAACTGCTTTCCAAAGAAAGGCTGTTCCAGACACAGCAAAACTGTGCCAAAACTCATGCAATCATTCACTGATAGAATCAGGAACCCTTCTAGGACCTTGCTGTGAAACGCGGTTCCTTCTTTTTGCACATAGGCGTAGCTGTAGAAGTGGGCCACTGAGGTAAATGACTGCTCAGAACTTACTGACGACCATCCAGGAATAATTATTTGATGAAGGGAGAATTTTGGGATGCTTGGAGAAAGGTGATCAGTCATCTCAGATTTCGTGACAGCTAAGAACAGGGTACACTGTGCAGAAGACTAAGCCTTTTCAGTATGGATCTGCAACGTCCCCCAAAGGCCTGCATGTGCACGGCTTGGACGCACTGTGGTGCTACATGGGAAGACATGGACACTGCAAGAGTTGGGCCGTAGAGGGAGGTCACGGGTCGAGGAGGTATGCCCCCAAAGAGGGTCGCAGAATTCTGATCTTCTCTTCTTTCTTTCTCTTTTGCTCCTGCCAAGTGCCCTTGCCTGGACATAGGCCCCAAAACCACACGGCAAGCTGATCACAGACCCAAACCTCCAAAACTGTGGGCTGAAGTGAACCGTTTCTCTTCTTCACTTGGTTATTCCCAGTAGTTGTGACAGTGAGGGAAAGCTGTGGAAACAGGGTGCTGGGTCAGAGCTTGGGGCTGGCAGTGAAAAGGAGAGCAGGGATCTCAGGATTCTGGGGTAAATCTGGAGAAGGCATAGAGCAGTCAGGGACCCGGGGAGTCCCCCCACAAAGGGAAATGTGGACACTTGGATGCTTAGCAGGCTTACCCTGAGCCGGGCTCCAGGTCCTGAAGACAAGACAGGAAGAAACAAGGATTCTTGGGCAGCTTGAGGACAGAAGTGCAGACATGAAGCCAAACCGCGTAACGGGTACAATTAAACCGACTTGATACGGAGAACTTTCTGAAAAAGTACGGGCGGATGTACCAGTGAACACAGCTGATCTGCAAGACGCTGAAGAGTGAGACAGACTAGGGATGGAGTTTGTGCCACATCAGGGGTGCAGGGCCACCAGGGGATAACTATGCAGCTTCCACTGCTGCAGTGGACCAGCAGGAGGGGCAGAAAATCAGGAGAATCGTCACAGAGGAGAGAGCATGCTCACAGCTCAGGGAGGGGTCACAAGCTCAAGTCCCCACAGGGACCAGGAGGGCAAAGAAAGTGCACGCACAGAGCAGGCAGAGGTTCGCAATCACGGGAAGGCGTAGCGAAGCTGAAGAGCTCAGAGTCCAAATTCTTTGTGTGTTCTGGGACCAGACTCCGCTCAGGGAGTAGAATTCACAGCTCCCAGTCTCGGGTGAGATTTAGGAAAAGCACTCAAAGATTCAAGACAAAGGTGTCTGACTCCAAGACTAGGATCTCTGAAAGGGAAGGAGGGGAAAGGGTCTTAACCAGGTATATATAATGTAACTGGAAATGAATCCAAGGCGGGGGGTAGGGAAGATGCCCACAGCAGCCCCTGATCTCAGGGCAGTCACACGTGTGTTCATGCTTTCAATGGCCATGCAAGACAACCGGGGAAAGGTAGCTTGGCCCAGAATGAATATAACAAGAGAGCAGTGTACACCACAAAAGGGCAAGGTTTGGACTGGATTGAGACTGCACAGGTGCTAAACACAAGAAAAGACTTTTAAAACTGCACAAACCGGGGCTGGGGATATAGCTCAGTGGCACAGCTCCTGCCTGGCAAGTGCAAGGTCCTGAGTTCAATTCCTGGTACCAAAATTCAAAAAGCTGTACAAACAAGGAGAGCAAAGGTATAGATCTGCTTCCCATGGCCAAGAGTAATGGTACAGAAGATAGAGAAAGCAGAAAGAAACAGAAGCAACAATTCCAATTTTACTTTCCTCTTCCTGTTTAGTGGAATATTCTTCACACCTAGCATGGAGAAATAGGATCCCGCATTGTCAAGCAAGACAAAGCCTAATGGGAAAAGATCTGGCAAGGTCCTGCTGATCAATCTCTCCATTCTCAGAGGAACCAGAGCCACTGGGCCGTGTCACCTACTCTACCCTGCAAGCTTTGCTGTCATGACACACCTGGGCTCCATCTCTCACTGGAGGAAGCAGGTGAGAAGCATCTTGCCCATGGGCCCAGGCCCCAGCCACATCTCAGAGCCCTTTCTGTGCCTCCCCAGCCTTGGGACCACTTGGTTCCAGTATGACTCCTTGGTGGTCACCCCAGTTGTTCAGTGAGTCACAAGTGCAAGGTCTCGGATGTGGCAGTTCCATGACCCAGTGGAAGACCCAAGGGTGCCGGACTGCAGAAGTCATCACACTGGCAGAATCCCTGGGGAAGAGGCGTGAGCCTCCTGCAGAGCCAGGCAGACTTGGGGTGGAGCGTGGGTTATATTACGCTGCAGCCTGAACTGCTCCACGCCCAGGATGCAGGTTCACTGGGTGATAACTGCAGCTTCTACTGCTGCAGTGGACCAGCAGGAGGGGCAGAAACTCGGGAGAATCATCACAGAGTTTTGATGAAACACCAAGAAAAACAAGTGGGATGTTAGTCAGAAAAAGCACTCCATTCCCTATTTGCCATTTACGTGACTTTAGAAAAGTCATTTGGTCTCTCTGCCACTTTTCCCACGTGTAAAGTAGGTAAGAATGGTGTCCTTGCGTAGATTAAAAGGTTTTCTCGTAACTTCAGCTGAGACAGCATATGTAAAAGTAATCTGTGAATGCATAATGCTATTATTATAGTGGTCACATCATGCATGCCTTTGTACCTAGGGAGAGAGGGAAAGACCACGGAAGTGCAGTAACCCTAATAAAGTAGGGTACCACTGAGCACAACTCGCCTTGTCTGGGCCTCTCTCTCCCCATCGTTAGACATTTTTGCATATCCAGTGGAAATATAAAAGGTTTGTGAAGGTGACATTTAAATTTTAATGGAAAAAATGTCAGCCTTATTCTATTGTTTCTAGTAGTGAACTTCAAGGGGGAGGTGTTGGGAATCAAACTCAGGGCTCTGAGCAAACTCAGTTTGCTCTACCCCTAAGCCACATCCCCAACCCTGCGGGATCTTCCAGGACCACAGAATGCCCCTGTTCCCTGTCCTGTGGCTTGCCTAGGTGTGTCAGGACACTTAGGGTTTTGTGATTGGTGTTGCTTTGCATCTCATTATGAAGTATGTCTTAATGTCGATTTCTAAATTTTCATATTTCTTTTTGCTCTCTTTGGACTTAGCTAAAGTTCAGCTCTTAAGATGAAGATACAAGAATTTTTGTCTCAACAGCAAAAAGAATAAAAAATATAGTATGTCTGGATCTTGGTTTCTAAAGATTATTCTCCTAGGAGGAACCAGGTCCCTCATCTCTCCCTCTGTCTCTTGATCCCTTTCTCTTTTGCAAAGTTCTATCTCCCTGCTTCCTGTTTCTGTGTCAGGAAGTCGGGAAATGCTCAAGAATGATGGAAATTTGCCGAAGGTTTAGCTCAGTGGCACAAGCACCTGCCTAGCAAGTGTAAGGTCATGAGTTTGATCCTGGTACAAAAAAAAAAAAAAAGAAGAAGGAATGATGGAAATTTATCAAAGGCTACAAGAACCTTTGGCCAAATTTGGGACACTTTGAGAATTAAAATACACACTGACACTCACAGATTGCACACCATGAGTCAAAGAACTCTGAGTCTACACTCAAACAGATAATCAAAGGACAAGGGGAAGTTGTTCCTTGCAATAAAGCCGCAGTTATCAGTATAGGACGAGTGACAAGGTTAGAAGCAATCATCATTTGACAACTAGCACAGCAATATTTGATGCAAGCACCAGTTATCTATGAGCGCTTAAACTTCCAGGTGAAAATCTGATGACCAAGAGGGTATTTATGTAATCTAAAAACACCTCCCCACAAATCGCTTCCTGGGTACCCAGGAGCCCCATTAACCGAGGCAGAGAGGGAGTGTGCTCCACACTGGCTCCTTGGAAAGTGCACAGGGCTCTACCTTCAGAATACACGCAGCCCAGTGACTGTCATTTCTCACCGGGAGGCTGCTGCACCTCACACATGCCCTGTCCCTGTTCCCATCCACAAGTCCCATGGCCGGTGGAACTTGTCACAGTGTGAGTCTGGTGACATCACATCTGAGCAGCACTTTCTGGTGCCCCAGCTTGGTCTGGACCAAACCCCAGCTCCCCACAGCAGCCACCTACCTCGAGGACCGGCCCTGTGTCTCTGCCTCCCACGACTGTGGCTCTTACACACTTCACAAGGGCCGTGATGACGACACGCTGCCCTTCCTCTCTGGGGACCAGGCTCCCTCCAGGGTCTGAAGAGCCTCTTAGCCTTCCAGTCTTTGCGCAGAGGTAGCTTTCCCCGGAAAGGATGTAAGCTTTCAGCTGTTTCTGTATCTTGGTTGTAGCGTATATGCTACGATGAACGTGGAATGCAGTTGTCTTGTTAACATACTGGTTTCATTTCATTTGGATACATACCCAGAAGAGGGTTGCTGGGTCCTACGGTAGGTGTATTTTTAAGTTTTTGAGGAGCTTCCATACTGTTTTCTATAATGCCTTTACCAATCTACATTCTGATTAATAGTATGTAAGACTGCTAGTTTCTCCACATTCTTGCCAATGTTTGTCATCATTTATTTATAAAGAAGTTGTGATATATATAAATATATGAACACATACATATATAATGGAATATTATGTAGACTTAAAAACTAGATCCTTAAAGAAAATGAGATCCTGCCCTTTATGACAATGTAGATGACCCTGGAGCATATTATGCTAACCAAAATTAAGTCAGGCGCACACACACAAATACTTCATGATCTTACTTGTGTGTTGAGTTTTCAAAACTTCAGTACATAGGAATGAAGAATAAAATGGTGGTTGCCAGGGTTAGGGCAGTGTGGGAAATGGGCAGGTGTTTGTTAAAGTGTTCATAGTTGCAGCCGTGTAGGGCGTTTCAGTCTAAGGATCTGATGTTCTGCACGATGACTGTAGTTGACTACGGTTTGTGATGTACTAAAACTTTTCGAAGCAAGGTGCTCTCACTGCAGAAGAAGAGACAACTAACTATGTGAGGAGATGGAAGTGTTAATTTGCTCAATTATACTAATCATTTCACTCCACATGGGAATGTCAAGCACCTCATAGTTGATCTTAAACACACAGTCAGCCCTCTGTGTGTCTGTGCCTCCCACTGTGTGATCTCAACCGACGATGACTGAAAATGGTTTTTTTAATCATGCCGGTACTGAACGTATACAGATTTTTTTTGCATTATTAGTCCTTAGGCAATACAGTCTGAACACTATTTACATAACATGTAGACTGGATTAGGTATTATGAGTAATCTATAGATGACTTAAAGTAAACTTAAATTTTTATGCAAATACTATGCCATTTTTATTTTTTTATTGTACGTGTTTGTGATACAATACACCCATTGTGGGGAGCTTGGACATGTATTGAATCTTTGCTTCCCCTCCTTTCCCCTCTCCTTTTGTCCCTAGATTGTTTTCTCATTTCCAAAAGGGCTACCTCCGTGTTTCCTGCACCTACCTTTATTATGCTTTGTAGATTACTTACATTTGAGTTTTCTCATTTAAACAAAACCATGTGATATTTAATGTTCTGTGTCTGAGTAATTTCACTTAGTATTGTGGTCTCAAGGTGACCTATTTTCCTACAAATGACTCAAACTTATCCTTTTATGGCAGAATGGTACTCTATTATATGTAAATATATTTTCTTCATTCATCTGTTGATTAGCAAATAGACTATTTCCAAGATTTAGCTATTGTCAGTTGTGCTACTATAAACATGGATACTGTGCCACTTTATGTAAGAGACCTAAGTATGTGTAGATTTTGGTTTCCAATACCCCATGGATATGGAGAACCAGCTGTGTACAATTTCCTTAATAAATAGTAAATAATGAAATGAGAATAAAATTAGTAAATAATTGCATGAGAATAAAATTGTGACCCTGCTACATTTCCTCTGTATCTGTTAATGCGTTCCCATTTATCACGTGACTCGTCATTATGTTTGATAATTGTATCCCATAGTAGAAGTCAATTAGGGAAAAATACCCTCTAGCCCTAGAATAGTGAAGGTGAGTTTCAGAGTCACGAGCCCAGACGGTTCTTGGTGTCACCGCCTGGCTCAGCTACTCCTTTCCGAGCATGCGCATGGTCCCTAGGTGCGCCGTTATCCTATGCTCAGCTGCCGGGTGACTCTGGGGTAGCTTGGTTCGCTTGCCAACAGAAAGGGTTCTGTGTGCCTGCCGTGGCACACACGCATAGGTGTACCGTTGCTGCCCTAGAACATAGCAGACATGCAATATATATGATATATATATATATATATATATATATATATATATATATGTATGTATTTTTTTTAATGTTGAGTAAATCTGTAGATGCTGATTAAGTCCTACTCTTGTCACCAGCACGTGTTAGATAAGCAGTGGGAAACAAAACAAAATAGCAACAACACAAACAAAAGTAACTTTTAAAACCCACCACTAAGCTAATCATAACACATTTGTCATGGTTCCCAGGTCTTTCCAGCCTGCTTACTTGGTGGAATAAAGCAGAGATACAGAGGAATGATTTTAGCATTGAATGCTTAATTCTGAGCACTTTCTGGAGTACAGCACAGGTTCCTGGGAAGAGGTGTTCCCAGGATTCTCCGGAGGAGGTGGGCCTGGTGAGGACAGGTGGTGGGCCTCAAGGAAGAACTTGTGCTCAGCATGTTTCTGGGGAGGGAGGCCTCAGGGAGCTGCTTGTCACCATCCCACTGCATCATTTCTGCCTGTCCTGCTCAGTTCACGTCATCCCCATCCCCCACCCCAGCACACCTGAGACAAAGATTTGAGGTCATGATGCATTAGGGACGAATTTTGGGCTGCAGCAGGAGGCCAGAAGTGGGACAGGGAAAGAAGGAAGCTGGTCCTTGGGCACAAACGAGCAGGAGACCGTAGATAATCCTGCTGGGGCCTCTAGGGGTGGTGCGAGCCCCCAGTGGTCTCTCCGAGAAGAATCTCTCAGGAAGCCGAGAGATTCAGCTCTACTCCCTTTACTCCTTTGCAGAGGCACCAATTCCCCAGCACTTCCAGTCTGCTATGTGAAAGGTCCAAAGGACAGTGGTGGCATAGACAGCTACATGTGACCAGGAAGAAGCTCAGGCATGAGGAGGCACTGTGGTGCCCAGAGGCTGAAGGCAGGCAGGCGGGCGCAGCACCATACCTACAGTCTGCACTGCACAGCAAATAGAAAGAGAAGTTGTAGAAACCATGAGCATGAGTTTATTTAAAAAACAGAAGAATTTCCTTTGCTCTGTCACAATGGCTGGTCCAAGTTTGAGTTCCTATACAATCTAATCCCTTGTATTTTGTAGAAATACAAGAAAAGTTGTAACATCAAAGAAGATTGATCACTGCCACTGCAGCTTCACTGCGAAGCTATCCTTCGTGTGAATGGCTGTCAATTAATATCATCTAGCTTTCTAAAATGATCTCCCCCAAGAAGACAGAATATGGGGCTAAAAATTAGAACCCAGCCCATACCTCAATCCCTTTGCAAAGGCAAATGGCACTTGGAATTTAATATTTAAGTTTGATTCTCTCATTTCTGGCAAAAAAGTAAAGCAAATGCCATGTGTCTTCTGGCTGAAGGTAAATTTCTGAAATGAGGCAACCCAGCTCAAAAGGTCTGGGCCGAGTTCAGTGGGCAGGTAAATGCCTTTGACTGTGGACAGAAGTCCAGTGCAGAGGAATGGCTAGGGAGCCACACAACGCCCTCTATTGTCCCGGCAGGCCAGTGGTGAGGTCAAAGCCCTTGAAAGGCAGACAGACTAACAACCATATGAGAAAGGGGAACCTATATCCACAAGGACATGACCCAGGGTTTCTGGGGTTTCTGCCAGAGCGCAGCTTGCCTGCCGAGTGGGAAATGCCCTTGAACTCTGCGGGTCTGTCAAAACCATTTCCATCAGAAGCAGCCCTGCCTTCCACCTGCTGGTAACTGGAGAACGCCAAGCCGCTTCTGGTTCTGGTGGATTCTTCTCCACTCCTGAACCTTCCTGGAATGTGACTTAAGGGGCAGCCAGCCACCGCCTGCATGTGGGAGACAGGCATCTCAGCAGCTGCTTGGGGGTGGAGGCGCCATGCCTTTTAATTATCTGAAGGTTACCACAGAGGTAGCAGTGAGCCTACAGCACGGAATGCCATAGCAGGCTGTTCACACCACTGAGAGCTCTAAAAGGTTCGCCATCACTGCCGTGGAGGTTAGTCAGCCACCCTGCTTTAAGAAAGTGAGTTAAAGGGGGGCTTTATGGGCCTATGTGGGAACTCAGTGAATGAGCTGGTAATTCGGTCAGTTCCCTTGATCTAGGAGGAGTGAAGGGGTAAGGGAAGGAAATATTCCTCTTGCTCAGTCTGCCAGGTCCTGCTCAGGCTTCCCCTCCCTTCTGCAGAGTTCTCCACCCGGGCCTTGTCATGGCCCCACCGAAGACCCCTGCCTGCCCTTTCTCACCCTGTCACCATCATTCAGGCAGGCATCATTTCATCTCACTGGCCTCAAGGAAGCTCATCTAGTGGGAAGAACACGGTAGCACAGAAATGTTGTGATGCATTCAGGGTCACGTGGCGGCAAAGGCAAAGCTGAGATTCAAAGCCTCAGATTTGGGGCTTTTGTCTCCAAAGCCAGGCTTTTCCCATTTCACTCCCGTGCCCTTCTCCCAGCCAGCTGCAGAAATGACTGCTAAGGTACAAACCCTCAACACATATTAGTAAGGAAGCGTGTGTGTTCACCCTACCTCATCCTCATTGGATTGTCTTACAGAAGGGAGTTCTAATGGTGGGGCAGAGAGGAGCTATTTCCAGAAGGGAAGAAGGAGCAAGAGGAGGAGGAGGAGAAGGAGGAGGAGGAGGAAGAGGAGGAGGAAGAAGAGGAGGAGGAGGAGGAGGACCACTTTTCACTGAGCATGTACCAAGTCACTAAGCTAAGTAATTTACAAACACTTTTTCTAATTAGTCCTTTAAATAACTCCATGGTTTTCACAGACAGAAGAGCTAGAATTCACTTAAATACCATACTCTAGTAGGTCCCAGTGCCACTGAGGGGCCGATCTGCTGGTCCAAACCCAGCAGGGTGCTCTTGACTTTGCCACTTTCCCTTTCATAGCAAGAAAGCCTCTGGGGCACATAAGTCCCTCCCTCTCACCAGGCACCCCTTTTCATGCTGTGAAAGTCCTGCTGCTAAGGAAGCACGGTGAGGTGCTGGTGACGTCTGAAGACTTTCTGTGTTAGTTCTGTTGGTCTTTGTAACCACTCCATGAACTAGAAGCTGCTATTGCTTGTCCCTCAAAGCTCCGCCCTAGTCACTTAAGCTTGATTAGCTTGTCCCCATTTACAAGCCACAAGCGCCAGGGGCCCAGAATTGGTGTTAAATCACTAGCCCACTCCCTCTGCCACCGACAGGGTGGGTGTTGAAGATGACTCTGCTTCAGAAGGAACCTGTTCATCAATAAATACCATCTGCATTGATTCGGGGGAGTCCATGTTCATTCTGGAAGGGGTTGAAAGTGGGTTGATCTACCCAGCCTCACAGGCTACAGGGAAGCTGGGTGCTTGTGCAACTGGGCAGGAGGGCATTGTAGACAGAAGCTGCTACAGCCGGGTAGCTGCTGGCTGCATACTCCATGCGGTGTCCCTTACAGGTACAACTTGTGCTGTTTTATGCAGGACACAAAGCTTCCAGCTTTGCTAATGACTTCCTGCTAGACAGATAGTCATCTGATGTCAATCAAAGTGCCTCTCTAACCTGCAGATGGTAAGAATGACCAAGGCATGTCTTTCGCAGCACCTCAGGTGTCTTATCTGACACAATTCAAATTTTATCCTCTGTGATGTGTGCTCTGGTAGAGAGAAGCGGTCGGTCACCTTTGCTCACCCGTGGCGTTCCAGACCTGAGCCTGCATAGTGACTCCCTCATTTCATGGGACTATGGATGTTTTTCCACATACAGACAGACAGAGAGTCAGACAGACAGACAGACAGAGTCTGAGAAGTCCAGGCACTCACATCCAGCCCTGCTTCCCAGGTTATCTCCCTCCCTTCCTCAGCAATGGCTGAGACCATGCTCTTTCCTGGGAGAAGATGGCGACCCTCCCTGGTTGAGTATGACTTATGGGCTGGTACTGTGTGTGGTGCTCTCATCCCTATTCCTCACCGAGTTGTCTCCACTCTTGTAGAAGTCTCTTGAACTAGGGGTGAGGATTCCTACTATCCAGACTGAGAAAGATTAAGCAACTTATCCTAAGTCACACAGCTAGAGTGGAACCAAGATTCAAACCTAGGTCTTTTGACCATCTTCCCACCATATTTTCAGGCTTTCTTAAATCTCCAACCCCAAAAATGGGCTTGTGTACACATACACACACACACACACACACATACATGGCCTGCTGGCATGTGCCAAGCCCATTTTAGGTGAATGAATGAATGAATGAAATATTTTTAGTGAATACTCATTTTGCTATCAGCTTCTCTGTGAATCCCCTTTTGGACCAGTGGGACCACTGGTCCATGTCCCAGTTGAGTACATCCCCCAGATGTTATCCATACCACACTATTACTTTTGTGAGGGCTCCAGCAGACTTTATTATACTCCTTTTCACTCCTTTGTCCCTCAGTTGAATCTTTTGGGTTCACCTGCTTTCTTCCAATTACCCAGGTCCGTGCTGATGAGATTTTAGACCAGCAAAACTCCAAATCTGCAAGTCTAGAAATAGATTTTGAAATCAGCAAGGATGTGAGACAATTATAATCCCGAGGCTATTAATACCAATGTGTGGAATTCCTAACACACACTGCTGGTCAATTGTCCTGAAGCATCCTTCATGCACTTGGGAGGCTTTGAGTAGATCCTGAATTTGTCATTAACACTCTATCTGAAGCCCTAGCAAACTTCAGTGTTCATCTCCCACCACTATGTGTGCTCTGCTATTTCCTGTGGAGTGATTGACAAAAGCAGTGTGGTCTGTGATTTGATCAAAATTTCAATTTTCCTTAGCTGGACACAGTGATGGACACCTGTAATCCCTGCACTCTGAGAAGCTGAGGCAGAAAGACCCCAAGTTTGAGGTAGTCTGTGCAGCTTAGTGACTTAGCAAGACTGTCTCATTTTTTTAAAGGAAAATTGGAGATTTACCTGAGTTAAAAGATCATGGGTTCAATTCCCAGTAAACTCTCCCCAAACCAGTTTGCCATCCTAACATGTCTGCATCCTTTAAGTCCAATATTTCCACAACTTAAGTTTCTTCAGAAACTTGTCCTTTCTTTCAAAGTAACAGAAGGGACTGCTTGCTCTAGCATCACATATATAAAGTTACAGAAAAGAAAAATAATCTTCTGTTCATGCCACAGTTAGCTATGAATTGCTAAGATTTCCTCCTGAGAGGATGGAAATGTGAATAAAGCTGGAAAGACCTATAATTGCCTGACTACAAATATTGGGTTGTTGAAGCTTAAGGAAAAGATGAAAATGAGAAAAATTCGACTGTCTTCAATTTTCTAGGGGTGTGCATTTTTGCATATCAGTTAATAAATAATAAGAATGGTATGGGGCAGTTCAATCTTTGTATCATTTACTGGGTAAATGAAATTTTCAAATGGGGTTTTCAAGTTGAACTGTGGCTGGAGAATGCAGTGCTTTTCACCCTGTCAGCTTCTCCTGCAAAAAAGCCAGTGATTTTCACAGATATCAAAGGAAATATTCACTGACGACATCAATAATTAACTTTGCTGTCATCCTCTCAGAAGGGTGCATTTAAGGGAAGATTATCAAAGGGCTACAAAGACATTTGGGTAATGGTGACATCACAGGATTTTAGAACTCCTTTGAGGATGAAACCGCGTTGTGTAGACTAAATCTCAGGGTCAAATCATCAATATTTGATTAGCTCAGAAGCAGATGGATGTGGCTGAGGAGAACTCTTCTCGCAGGCTTTGCTGTCCACACAGCCTGAAAAAGAGTCATAGTCCCACTGTGACGACCATGTGTTCAGTGTTACCTAAATTCCTTCATGCACTCATTCTTTCTTCATTTTATTCCTTCAAGGAGCTTATACTACTATGCACCAGGTGCTCCTCTAGGTGCTGGAAGTTTATCAAGGACCAGAGCTCCCTCAAAGAGAACTGCAGCCATCCTTAGTGACATCCAAGTTCCTCTGATGATGACAATGGCTGAGTTCACATCAGGGAAACCAGCATGACAAGCTTCTCCAGGAGAATCAATGGTTCATCATCTTCCTTTCCAGTTCTGTTTTTATGCTGTTGGCAACAATCCTCAGGTGGGCCAACCACACCCAGCACAGCACTGGTTCAGTTCAGCTGGGTGTTACAGGTGATTGTTAGATAATCCACCACAACTGGGATTGGATATGCTAAACCCATCCTCTAGCACTGAGCCACATCCCAGCCCTACACCATTTCACATAGGGATTTGAAATTCTGAGGTCAGGTATCTGCAGGAGGCTCTGGAACTAATCTCCACAGAAAATAAGAGGTGATTATTAAAACTGTTCAGACAAGAGTTTGTTGCTTCCTTGATCTGGTGATTGCAGAGCAGACCTGGAAGATGGGACAGGGAGCTAGGCTGGCTCCACACGAGGACTGTTCTAGACAGAGGGGCCCTGGGGAGTGAGACTCTGAGGCAGGACTCTGCCTCTCTGTTGCCCTGGGGAAGGGTCTGCCTGGGCACAGGGTGTCAGGGCTCAGTCCCCGTAGAACTTTGTGGCCATCCTGGGAGATCTGGCTTTGGCCCAAGTGAGTAGAAAAGTGATCAGAGGACCGGGGGCCAAGACAGACATGAGCTGACCCCTGAAACCTCAATGCACTGCCACCTGCAGGTCCCAGTGCCTGGTAGACAGCAGGCTGTAGATGGAGCAGGGGCCCATTTGGGAACACTGTGCAGTAAGTGAGGGGAGAGAGGGTATCAAGTGCTCCTGGCAGGTCAGCAAAGATGTGAACCAGAATGGATGGCTGGATTTAGCTTGGGGGTTGGGAGCATAGTAACTTGGAGAACTATGGCTTCCCTCAGTTCAGGGAGAGGTAAGGATGAAGGCCCAACTGGGGTGAGTTCAGGAGAAGATGAAGAGGAGGACCACAGATACTCCCTCAGGAGTGCTTGAGGAGTGAGGAGCAAGGCCATGTCAGGAGAGACAGCGGCATGAATGCATGCTGGAGAGTGGTCAAGAAGAGAGTGGAAAAGTGGGTTTTTGTGGGAAGAAAAGAGATGAAAGATGGAAGGGTATGAGAGGGTAGATATTCTGTATAACTGGGACTTTTCACAGTGCCATCTGGGATGGTGCACAGTTACAGGAGAGGGCAGCATGTGTGATGAGGCAGGTAGGTAAGGTGGTGGGGAATTGAAGAACTCTCTTATGGTCATCTGTTTTCTCAGTGGAATAGAAAAAAGATCACATAAGCAGAGGGTGAAAAGGGAGAAAGAGGATTGGGATAGTTCTCGAAAGAAGGGAGAGTGTGAAGAGGTCTCCTGGGAGAGTAAGTGAGTGGAACTGTGATGAGATTCTAGCAAGGATTTCAAGGCTTATTGATGCCCTACTTGATATTAAGGTCATGAACTTGAAGTGAAACCCATCACATTGGCTGTGTTGTTTTCTCTTTCCACATTCAACTAACAGATTCAAGCACAAAAGAGGAAAAGAGTTGAATTTAAGTGGAGTTAGGATTTTTTTTAATCACAAAAGTATGATAAAGGGAGAGGGCGATATAGGAGTTAAGAGCATCCAATTGAGAGTTGCAAAAGAGTGACTCTCATGCTAGGTCACAGAATGCTAGGTCTGAGCCCTGTAGGTTTTAGTAGGATCAGAAAGTCATTGGAAGAGAACCAGAAGATCTGTCTCCACCTGCCATGCACTACCACCAGAAGGCTCCTTCCTGTGGGCAGCCAGCAGGAGCAGGTACACACAGTCAGGTAAGCCCCATGCACCTGTAGGCTACCACTTGGGGCCCTTGGTTCATTTGGTCAACCATCACCCACCAAGAGATCAGACAAATATACCCCTGTGTGCCTGCCACCATCATGGGAGTCCCAGTGTAGACACATGGGCTGAGAGAATCAGCCCCACCTCCATGCAACCCTGATCATCAGGGAAGCCCCAGTGTAGCTGCACAGGTCTGAAGAAACCTGCTCCATGCCCTACTACCTCCTTATAAATCTGGGGTTAGAGGAACACAGATGTCTGTCCCATCCCCCTATACTGCGGAGGGGCAGCCAATGTGGGAAGTGCCTGGGGCCCCACAACCAGGAGAATGTCAAGATGAAGGGGCAAAAGGCAATCTCAGACCTCCAGCCCATGCAGAACAAGTCTGGGAGACACAGTCGTTGAAGAAAATGGAAGTCACACACTTGAAATCTCTGAGAGGATAGCAACTGAAGTAAGGAAACAACATCATGAGATTGTAAAAGCAGTCAAATCAGAAATAATGTCTCAGGTAAAAGAAGAAATCACAAAAATACTGAAAGAATTGTTCAGCATGTCTAAAGAAATAGGATAAAAAGAAAAGCATAGGAAAATGATGGAAACCTTGAATGAATACAGAAAGCAATTACAATGCATGAAGCAGATTCAAAGAGAGATGCAGGAAATTAAAAAGTCAATCAAAAGCTGGCAAAACCCCTTGAAAGAGGCTGAAGATACACTTTCAAACCTTGAAGATAGAACTGCAGCTAGCAGTCATGAAAGGAAAGATCTCTTAAAAATAACAAGGAATCAGGTAATAACAATTCAATGGCTGCAAGATGATGCAAAGAAGCAGAATTTAAGAGTGATAGGTATCAGTGAAGAAGCAGGGGTCAACACAAATGAAATTAAAAGGCTGTTTACAGAAATAACAGCAGAAAACTTCCCAAACATGGGAAATGGATCTGACATGCAGGTAAATGAGGCATATAGGACTCCAACTAGCCATAATCAAAGTAAACCTACACCCAAACATATAATAACAAAGATATCAGAAATTCAGCACTGCAACAGAATATTAAAAGCTGTTAGGGAAAAGAAACAGATCAACTATAAAGGAAAACCAATCAGAATCATGGCAGACAACACAAACCATCAAGTCAAGAAGATATTGGAGTGAAGGGTTTCAAATCCTGAAAGAAAACAACTTCCAACCCAGACTGATTTACCCTGCAAAACTATCTTTCAAAACTGGTGGCAAAATAAGATACTTGCATGATAAAGAACAACTGAAGGAATTCGTGACTACCAAACCAACCCTACAGAGAGTGCTAAAGGATATTCTAGAGAGAGATAAGAGGGTCATGGTTCCAGGAATAACAGCAAGGGAGGATTGCC
Source organism: Dolichotis patagonum (assembly GCA_004027295.1). NCBI lineage: Eukaryota > Metazoa > Chordata > Mammalia > Rodentia > Caviidae > Dolichotis > Dolichotis patagonum. The sequence goes on along the minus strand of PVJX010001241.1, from coordinate 63,644 downwards.
AAACAAGACAGGCAATTGAATGAAGGGGAAAAGTGCAGGGCCAACAGCAAGAGGCTAGCAGGGCAGAGGCAAACCAATGTATACCCGTTGTAACCGTTAATGTAGATGGCCTCAGTTCAGCAATAAAAAGAAACACAGGGAGAGTGGATCAAGAAACAAGATCCATTGATATACTGCATACAAGAAACACATTTAACTGGAAAGGAAATTCATAGACTGAAAATCAAAGGAGAGAAAACCATTTTTCCATATGACAGGAGACCAAAAAAAAAAAAAAAAAAAAAAAGCAAGAGCAACTTGCCCATCAGCCGCAGAATGGATAAGAAAGATGCTATTTTCATACAATGGAAAGCTACCCAGCTAAAAAGTAGAATAATCTCAAGGCTCTTCCAGGTAAATGGATGCAACTGGAGACCATGTTCCTGGGCAAAACAGTTTGAATTCATATGCATGAATCCCAGCATAAGAAACAGAAGGAGTTAATGGAATCCAAAAGCAAAATAGTTTTTGTAAGATAGGGGAGGAAACCCCTGGGTGGGAAAGGTGGTAACTACTGTTAATTTCTTATTGTCTTGTCTTGAACTCTTGTATTGTTTTTGTAATTCTTCTAGGTTTGGTTTTGTTCTGTCTTGTTTTGTTAGATTTTACTGTGTCTGATGGTATAGGCAACTATTTTGAACATAATGGGATACATTATGGTAATCATGATTGGTTTCCTATTATATTGTTTTGGAGTCTTATAATGCTTTCATTTGTTTGTTTAATTGATTTTATTCTGTTTTGTTTGATTTTTTATTATGTGTGTAATGGTATGAACAGCTATTTTGAAGAAAATGAGACATTATGGTAGCCATTGCTGATTCCTATATCTTGTCTTGAAGTCCTATCATGCTTTTGTTCTTCTGTTTTGATTGGTTCTATCCTGTTGTGTTTTGATTTGATTATGTCTGATAGTATGGACAATATTTTTGAGGAAAATGAGATATTATAGTAGCCACTGTTAATTTCCTATTATCTGGTTTTGAAGTCCTGTAATGATTTCATTCTTTTGATTGGCTTTATACTATGTTGTTATGCTTGATATTATTGTGTGTGAAGGTACGGTCAACTATTGCAAAGAAAACAGACACTATGGTAGCCACTGTTAATATCCTGCTGTCTTGTCTTGAAGTCCTGTGTTGCTTGCATTGTTCTATTCTAATCTGCTTTATTCTGTTTTCTTTTCTTTTGTTTTATTCTCTTTAAAATAAAAAAATAAAAAAGAAAGTTATTGGAGCTGGGCAAGAGGAAGTGAATTGGGAAAAAAAGAAGAAAAAAGTGGAGGCAATTTTGATCTCACCTGCTTTGAAGGGAAGGTGCATTAATTTTCTACTGCCACTGTAACAGATTATCACAATTTTTTGGCTTAGAAAAGCACAGATATATTATTTTACAGTTCTAAAATGACAGAATTCTGAACTAGGTCTCACTTGGCCAAAACCAAGCAACCGGTAGAACTGTTTTGATAATTTATATCTAGATGTTCCCACAAAACCTCATGTGCTCATGTGTGAAGCCTTGGGAGGTGACTGGGTCATGGGGTCATGATGCTCCTCAGTGGATCTGTCCACTGATGGAGGAGGTAGGTCACGGGGACGTGGCCTGGAAGGGTGCGTCTCCCTCCCTGGCTCCTCACTTCACACCCTCTGCTTTCTGTCTGCAATATGATGAGCAGTGTTCCTCCCCATGCCTCTCTTTTATGTCTTTCTGTCTTGCCCCCAGCCAGCTGTAGACTGAAACCTCTACAAACTGAGCCAAAATAACATCTTCTTAGGGTTTTGGGTGTGAGGTACTGTATCCCAGCAAAGAGAAAGTAACTAAAAGTGCTGCATTCTTTTCTGAAGTCTCTGAGGGAGAATCCATTTCTGAGTCCTTTCTAACACCTGGACACCAGTCATGTTTCTCAGTCCATTGCTCTCTTCCTTCACCTTCAAAAGCCAGTGATAGCAGGTGGCATTTTTCTCACAGAGCATCATTCTCATCTCTTCCGTTTCTGTTTTTCACATTTAAGATCTTCGTGATTACATTGGGTCCAACTGGATAATGAGATGCTTCCTTATTTAAGCTCATATAATTAATATCCTGAATTCTACCTACAACCACATATGCCCTTTGCCATGTGATGTAACATAGTCACAGATACTGAGGATCCATTATTCTGTCTATAGCTGAAAGAGAGTTGTGAGTGGGAGAGACAAGGCCCAGGTATGACCATGGGAATTGGTGGTCCAAGTAGGGTAGAGGACAAGATCATATGAAGAGTGGAGGTCCACAAAACGAGAGCTCAGGCAGCCAAAGCACCATTGAAAGAATAGTGAAATCCTTGTAAATTATATTAGCAATAGTACTGGAGAAAGTTGTAATTGGAAAACAAAAATGATCAGGGATTGGAGAGTAAAGCCCAGGCGATAAAGCCATTTTCTCTTATTAGCTGAGAGTTGGTGTTAGAAATAAATACAGTTGAAGTTGGAGTTAAGGGAGATGCTTTCTATGTCCTACTTCTGTGGAAGAAGATTCAGTAAAGGTAATTAAAACATGATGGAATTCTGAAGTACAAAATTCCCTTATGGTATGTCTCAAGCTGAGCTAACACATCCATAAATTATTGCTTTAAACTTTTAAACATCTATGTTTAAACAACTATGCCTATGTTCATAACAACTGTGAGACAGAAATATTATTTTTTGCCTTCTATAGTTTAGAAAATAAGAGATTAATGGATAACAAATGAGTGGAAATATCTATACTATGCCCACTTAATTACTCAGCGAGTTATTAAACACACTGTGGGAAATATAATAACTTACCCCTTATAGTTACTTTCCTGCAGGGGACTAAATTTTGGGGGAAAATCCTTAGAATCTGATGAGCAATAAAGATGTTTGCCCTTAAAAAGGCACAGAGGGCTGGGGTTATAGATCAGTGGCACAGCACCTGCCTGGCAAGTGGGAGGTTGTGAGTTTGATTCCTGGTACTGTAAAGGAAAAGAAGAGGAAAAGAAAGGAGGAGGAGGAGGAGGAGGAGGAGGAGGAGGAGGAGAAGAAGAAGAAGAAGAAGAAGAAGAAGAAGAAGAAGAAGAAGAAGGAGGAGGAGGAAGAAGAGGAGGAGGAGGAGGAGATGGAGAAGGACAAGGACAAGGACAAGGACAAGGAAGAAGGACAAGGAAGAAGGAGAAGGAGAAGGAAGAAGGAGAAGAAGAAAAGGCACATAGACATAGACATGAAAGTTTTAGATATAATCTTATTACATCCTCAGTTTCCCAAAAGTCTAAAGATCTAAATGGTAAAATAAAACTACAGGCAGTATAAATTTACCAACAGTATAAGTAGCATGAGAAATATAATTAGGTGCTAAATGACTGGTGTAGAAAATTGTGTCCATAAAAGCAATACATCACTACACTGGGAATAATTTTGGAAAACTTGTACAAAATCTTGAAGAATTATACATGAAAAAGAAAAGAAATGGCATTTTGGGTGGAAAGAAGAGAGGAGTTGAAAATTACCTTGAAGTGCTTGGGAGGCAGTGATTATAGTACCAGTCTATCTGTGGAATGTGGGCAAAATGACTTCCAAGGTATTTTTCTTTGTAAAAATTACAGCTGCTGGTAAAACGTGTCCCCAGCATGAGCAGTGCATAAAATTATTATGAGTGATTCAGAAGGGATTTCTAAATGTGTGCTAAACACTTTTAGAAGGTCTCTTTTTAACAGAAAACATCAAAGCAGTAAAAAGTAGCTTTTTCATCTTCTGAGTGAGCATTTCAAAGATCATGTAACAGTTACCTGAATTTTATATTTTTCCCTGTGATTTTTCTGGTTTTTTTCCTGTTCTTGCTCCTTTAGAAAAATTGATTTCTGAAAAAACAAAGACCTTTCCTTAAATTGGGATAAATAATGCTTCCATCGTTCTAAGAGTTGATTCAAGATCCCAAACTCATCTCTGATCGCCCCCCATCCCCGGCTTCTTTTGCTGTCTACAAAATGTAAGATGTCACACAGGAAGAGGTTGGTAAAAATGTTAATATAGTGTGGGACTTTGATAGCATTTAGACAGAGGCAAATATTCTAAGAACACTTAATATTAAATAAAAACCAGATGAATGATGAGAAATAATTCTATCTATAACCCTAAGTTGTCACATTGAAATTTAAATCTGAGACATTACAGGGGAAAATCCTGTGTGTGACTCATCAAATGACTGAATTACACCAAAATGAGATCCAGGTTAGGAACGTGGAGACTGGAGAAACCCCCCCGAGCAGATTCTTCTGACCTGATTCCTCTCAGCAGTACATCCGGGGAGTGTTACAGCGAGTGTCACAGACTCACCAAATTAGAGACTCACAGGGCCCTGAATGCCCTCAAGTCTGACTCCCAATGGATGCTGGAACTTCCTCGCTAGTTCTTATTGTTTAATATATTAAAACTCATAAAATTATAATTAATAATTCATCAATAGAAATATTCTAAAGAATGTGCCTTGATGACAAAATTAGTCTTATGCTCAAAGGGCTACGGGGGATAGCTTTCCAGGGCATGAAGAAACTTCAGGTATAAATCAAGTCAGAGGGTCTTGATCGCCTCACATTGCATTCATCCATTTACTTAACAACTATCACAGGGCCTCCTGCCAGCCAGGTGTGGGGAATGCATGAGACGACATCTTCAAGGCAGCCACCATGACCTGACTTTCTCCCACGAGGCTGCCTCCCCATAACGATCTGGCCCTTGGGAGCATGCTTATCCACACCAGATAAGACAGTCTCTGACAAAGCGGTGTTTCAGCAGAGACTTAATGAAGTCAGGAGAGAAACATGCAGGTATCTGAGAAACAAGCTTCCCAAGATGGGATGGGAAGAACAGAGACCCTGAAGCAGGAGAGAACTTGGCCTTTTGAGGAAGAAACAGGAGACTGGTGTGAATGAAGCTGAAGAGGCACGAGGTAGGCAGTGAAGCCCCGGAGTTCACCATCCGTGGTGGCCATGGGACGGCAGACGAGGTCACTGAGTGAGAGGACTGGGGACTAAACTGGGGCTGATACTTCAAAACCACTGCCCTTATAGTGTAGAAAATGTAGAAGGGGATGCAGGGAAAGGCGATCAGGTGAGGTTTCCCTTCCTAGAGTAGCAAGAAGAGCATGGGTGTGACTATGGCAGTGAGTGGGAACGGAGGAGACGTACAGAGATCCCTTTCCTGTCCTGGTCACATTCCGGTAAGTTTAGATTTGTAATCCCATGGAAACATCACTGGAATTCTAGCAAGCCAATCCCAAGCTACCACTTGCAGTGCAGCCCATGGCAAAAATAAAGACGCCAACACGTATTTATAATTATGGGGAGCCGAGGGTCCTGAGTCCAGCCCAGATGAAGGTTCAGCGAAACAAAGGCCTCAACCCAAGGCCCAACTGGATTTTATTAATTCATGCCAAAGGGAGTAGCTTGAGAATGAGTGGCTGTGAGGATGACAGGAACACATGAGTGCTGTGGGCTGAGCTACGTAGGAGTCCTGACAGCCCCTCTGCACTATGCAGAGAGCGACACGCAGAAAGACCAACCTGCATAACACGACTGAGGTAGCATTTAATGTGTAGGCGGCGGTGCTTCAGGTTTGATGTGCAAACTTTTCTGCCCTGTTGAGCCTCTTATCTCAAGGCCCAAACCCATTTGACAGCCATTGAATGGTGACTCTACATCCCGCTGGGCTCAACCTTGCTTTGATGCGAGTCACAGGTGGGGAAGCAGTGACTATCACCTAGCTTCAAAGATTGCTAATCAGCTCCTCCTCTAGCCCTATTTACATGGCTTAGAGCCAACTGAAGAGAAAAGGAGATGGTTCATCTCGCTCTGTACACAGTGGTACATGGAGACAGGGCCAGGTTTGGCCAAAATGAAGATAATTGCTCACATTCAATGAGAATCGTTCGGATGGTCCTTCAGTCATTCAGTTAAAAGATGAAAGCAGTAGAGGCTTTTAATTAATTAGATATGAAGTGCGAAGAAGGAAGAGAAAGTCACCAAGGGAACTAAGGCAAATTGTTCCAGGCGAAATTGAGAGAAGGTGCTGGCCGGGATGGAGCCTTGGGCCTCTTCTCCTGTCACACACCCTTTTGCTTGTCATACCCTTGAATGTTCCAGCTGTGCCACATCACAGAGTCAGCCAAGAGGCCAGCTTGGACCATACATGTCTCCAAAGGCCCCTATGTTAAAGACCTCATCCTCAGCCTGTGCTGTCAGGAGGCGGTAGAAATGTCAAAAGGCTGAGCCAAGGTGGAGGTCGTTGGGTCACTGGCAACATGCACTTGAGAGCACCGGAGCCCTGACCGTGGACGGAAAGCTGTGAAACTATGAGCCAACCTTTCCTCTTATTAGTTGGTTCTCTCAGCTACCTTTTTTACACTCAATGGAAACTGACTGACACAATGCCCCTGCTCCTTATGTGGCTAAAGATTCCACATTCCTTCCAAAGTTCAAGGGTGCTGGCACCAGCATCCTGTGAGGGCCTGTTGTAAAACTCAAAGGGATCATTTTGTGTGTGTCTTTTTTTTTTTCTCCGAGACAGGGTTTCACTCTGCAGTTCAGGTGGGCCTTAAACTCCAGGCTGGCCGCAGACGCACAGCAATCCTCTTGTGTCAGCCTCCCATGTGCTGGGATTACAGGCACACACCACCACACTCGGCCTCAAAGGGATCCTTTACTCCCCTGCACTGCCCTCCAACTCATCCACTGTTCAGTGCACAGCTTCCCAGCCAGCGTCACGCAGTTGTGTTGTCCATGGCTGTTGTTGCGCTCTTAGGCCTTGGATTTCCCCAACAGAGATTGGACCTGTGAGAGCTCCCAGATGGTCGCCTCCAGCTCTAAAGGAGCACACATTTACTATAGAACCACAAACATCATCACTTTCTATGTGCACTGTGCCTAAAATAAAAGGGGGTGGCCCAGCGTGAGCTGTCCACTGTGGTGCAGTGTTCGTTGGAGCTACTTCAGTCTCACGTCCACAGAGGCCTGAAGCGGTAGACGGAACATTCCAAAAGTAAGATGCAGGATTTGCAAAAAATGCTTATGAAGACTACTGTTACACTGTGAGGGAGGCTAGGAAAGGAACTGGGACTTACAGTAGAGGATGTTTGGGAGGCAAAGCTATGCTGTGGGTCTTACCTGAAAGAATAGAGCTGCTTGCCCTACTTTAAGTATAGCGCTTCAAGGAAATATTCAGAGGATTTAACTGTGCTTGTTCAGCCCAAGGGGAGCTCCGAAGAAGACACAGCTGGGACAGGGCCTGACTGTGCCAGGGTCACAGTGAGACTCCAGCTGGATCAAGTAGAGAGTGAGGTAGCCCCAGCGGGAAGTGACCTTGAGTCCCAGAGGTGAGGAAACAGCCATAACTAGCCAACCAGGGGAGAGGCACTCAACACATCAAGGAGCACGGAGCACACTGGAGCCAGCCCAGGTGGCAGTCCAGGAGAGCGGGAGAACTGGTGAAGGCACTGCTCCGGAGAGCAGTCAGAATGGTGACCTCCTGTGACAGGCCACTCAGGGCTCCCTGCCTTTCCTCCTCTTCCTTCTCCTCCTCTTTCATTTCCTCCTCCTCCTTTCCCTCCTTTTCCTCCTCCTGGTCCGCTCTCTGCATCCTTTATTGCCTTCTCCTTTCTTTTACCCCTCTTCCTTATTTTCCTTTTCTTCTTTATCCTCCTCATCTCTTCCCTCTCCTCTTCCTCCTTCACCTCCTACTTTTCCCCTTTCTTTCCCTCCCCTCCTTTTCTTCCTCTTTCTTTGTCTTCTTTCTCTTTCCCTATGTTTCCTCTTTACCTTCTCCTCCCTTCTTCCTTTTTCCTTCTCCTTTTCCTCTTTTACCTCTTCTCCCTCCTCTTCCACCTCCTCACTCTTTTCCTTTTTTCCTTCTCCCTCTCTTTTCTTCCTTCCCTTCCTCCTCCTCCTTCTCTTCCTACTCTTCTATTTTTCCACCTCTTCCTCATTCTCCTTCTCCTCCTTCTCCTCTACTTCCTCCTCTGCTTCCTGTTTCTTCTTTTCTTCATCATTCTCTGTCTCTTCTTCCTCCTTTCCCTCCTCTTTCTCTACTCTTCTTCTCTATTTTCTCCTCTTCCTCTCTTTTTCTTCCTCCTCTCTCTCCCTACTTCTTCCTCCTGTTCTTTCTCCTCCTCCACTATTTCTCCTTTCTTCTCTCCCTCCTTCTTCTCTTCTTTCTCCATCTCTTTTTCTCTGACTCCAACAATGGAAGAGTCTGAAACCACTGGAAATAGGCACATCATTACTACCGTCATTAACTTAAAGTCAGCGTAAGGGAAAGAAGGAAGGGTCAGGAGTTTTACCTCTAAAACAAGCATGAAAATTTGATGAGTATACTGGATTCATCATATTGCAATGGCAAGCAGAAACACTGAAACAACACCCAGGATTTGGAGACAGATTTATTTTATGTTGATGGACACAAATATCAGGCTCTGATCTCTGGTGGTCTAGGGCTTATATGGGATAAGCAAGCAGGAAGTACAGAGGCAGAATGGCTTGTCAAATAGAGATTGGCTCTTAAAATAAGCATCATAGTGATCAGCTATGCATAGCAGTGGCCAGCCCTAAGAAACAAAAGTAACAGGAACTGTAACCGGAGTTATTACCTGGGAAACTAACAAACTGAAATGGCTTGGGATGGGCATCTTTTGTTACATTTCCCTCCTCTTTTACTTTCCCTGGCAAAATTTTCCTGGGCGTGTTGCATGTGATCTTCTGAGACAAGACCCAACTAGAAGCAATAACATCAGGACTGTCAGTGGTCCTAGGATGGACCCTAGCTGAAGTCCCTAAGATTGCCTTATCACAGGGTATCTCCATAAGTTGCTTGTAAGAAGACACATACTTTAGGCCCATTGTTTCTGTAACACTACTCTGGCAAGGGAGTGAAAGAGTTAATCTGATCTAGGAGGGCATCCAATGTGCCTTAGATACTCGTCAAATCTTGGTCAAATATTTGATAGATTATTCTACTTTCTTGGGGCAACCATTCGTAGAATTTAAGGCAAAAACCACAGCTAGAAGGGTGCGGGGAGGCAAGAACTGGGGTAAGCAGGCTGAAAAGACACAAAAATCAATGGGACTAGATGTGGAACAATCTTGTAAACAGTGTCCTCAGGTCTCAGCCATGCATGGACTGGTCAGTGTCTGGAGTGACCAGAACAAGGCTTTGAGTTCATCATCCCTTTAAAGGGACCCCTGGAGGAGGTCTCCAGGTAAATTCTTCAGCAGATCTAAGGCTCACTTTCTGACGCTTGTGGAGGTAGTTGACAGCCATCTGGGTTATATGTTTAATGCAGGAGTGTCTATAGGTATAGCCAGTCTTAAAGCTAAACATTTGTGGAGCTAGTTACAAGTTGTTTCTGTAGGGTTATTTTTTTAACTCAGAATTTTGTGGCCTTATACTGTATGTAATTTTTATTTAATCTTTAACAGTTCTGCCACTTTTGAGTTATCTCTGCTGTAAATGCAGGCCCATTACTGCTGCCAGTGGCCAAGGGTATGCCATATATAGTGATGACTTCTCACAGCAGACTCTATAAACGTCTGCTGTCTTGGCCATCCTGAGAAGATGCACTAAGTTATGCCAGGTGGAGTCAGGACCTGTGGCACAGATGTTAAAGCCTGAGCTGGTTGTAGGTGTTCAGGTGCCAGTGCAGTGGCTTGAGCTTAGAGTACAAATGGTGAGGGCAGGTCTGACTCAGATTTTCTGGGAGTACCAGGTAGTTTTTCTGGCTAGGATCCCTGGAGGGGGCTTAGGCCTTTGGATTGAATTATTTTGCATTAGTGGAAGGTTTTCAAACAACAGCAAGAAGCAGTAGCAAGAGAGCTTTGGCAAAATAGCTTTGTCTAGGGCGACCACAGCATATCTAGCCTATCAGACGTCATCCCTGGCAGAGCTACTTCCATCTGTAAACAGGGCATACTCAGCATCTGTCGGGGGATTTACTCGTAGTGATTCAGGAGGTCAAGTACAGCATACGGCATCTGGACTGTTAGGCCTCAGCCTGAGGAGCCTCTCAGCTTTCTTGATCAGAAAGATAGGGGCTATTAGAGCACAAAGGTAAAGAAGGAGGTCTCCCTTGGCAACTGGATCTAAGTATTTGTACAGGTAGGCCTCTGGGCACTCCCAGGGGCTGGCAGTCTGAGTAAGCATCATTGTATACTCAAGGATCCAGATTCTCTAGAAGCCAGCAGCTCCAAGAAATTCATATAATTTCTTTCTTGTAATCAGTTTCTGCCAGACACTGGAGCAGAGCTTTTGTGTCTTTTTAGCAGGCAGCTTAGGTGTCGTTAATCAGCTGGGAAGCTAGTGAAACAGGTTTGTCAATCTCTGGGAGGTTGAGTCCAGGTCAGCTGACTTTTGAGTCCAAAATTGGGGTCATTCCATTTAAAGGCAAAGAAGGGCTGGCTGACAGGAGCCAACCATAGGCAGAAGAAGGCATTCTTTAGGTCCAGACAGGTGAACCAGTAGGCTGTGAGTGGCAGAAGACTGAGGCAATGTATATGGAGGGCAATGTGGTGGCATTGGCCATTCAGAGATCTTGAACTGGTTTTACAGGCAGGAGAGGTATATTTTAGCAATTTGACAATCTATAGACATTTTTTTTCTTTTTTTTCTTTCTTGGGGGACCATGATGAAGCTGAAAGGGACAGAGAAATAGGCTGTCTCAGAGCCCAAACTGTTGCTAGGCCCCCCCCTAAATAGTGGGAGAGTTTCCAAACCCTTGTGGCAAATGAGTAAATGTCCAAAAAGATGTATGAGTTGGAAACCTCAGAATGCAAGGTGATGGCTTTTTTGTTGATGGCACAGAGATCTTCCCCAAGGTGATTAACAATTTATCAGGCTGATGCCAGACTGCATGCCTATTTGTGCTATCTGTGCCATCTGACATAGGGGCATCACAGTGAAGCTGCATGGTTGATAGTCAGGCCGGGAGGTGAATCTTCAATCCATACTTCTAGGAGGAGAGTTTTCAGAATTTCAAGATTGTGGTTATCTTCCAAGGCTGATGCAGGAGTCATCTTCCTCTTGGGGAATGGTCCAAGTTGAAAGTGCAGGATTAAGTGAGAGGGAGGCTGATGGCTGGGTGCAAGGAGATGGTACTTCTAACTTGAAGAAGTCTCTTCCCAGAAGCAGTGTGGAGATTGGCATGAAACATGAAATAGGAATTCATGTTTGGTGAGATGTTCTCAAAGGCTGCACATTTATGCCTGGCATGAGGTGTGAGAGGCAGGAGCCCAAGTTGCTTGAGTGGTGGTAACTTTTTGACAGAGTGAGCTTTTGAAGGTGGAGAGTTGTGTTCCACTGTCTACTGGGAAAGCTACAGGTTTGCCCCCAACTTTTGCAATGATGGTGGGCTCTCAGGGGGCCAATTAGATAGAGTTCAGTCTGTCTTATTCTTCTAGGCCTGACAGGGTAAGGAGAGATTTGGGTTCAGGTGGGCTTGGATAGTCAGGTTTCTTTGTATCTCACAGTTGGAGGGACATTTATTTTTGTGTCCATAGACCTTATAACTTGTAGCCAGAGCATATGGCAGTCTTCATCCTGGATTTTCTTACAGCCATCAGGTGCTTTTCTCTTATCAGGTTTCTGGGTAACTGGTTGATGAGCTTTTTGCCTCCCTCTTTGATGTCTTTGAGAAAGGCTCAACTGGATTGCTTTATTTAGGTGAGACAACCTTTGAGAAAGGCCATGGCGACCCAACAGTCAAAATGTGGAACTTAGAAGGAATTCCTGATGGTCATCTTGGATGGGTGTTCAATGTTGCCATCTAACCAGGATAGGTGTAATCATGAAGCAGAAGTCTTGGGGGGGAGGTCCTCAATGGCTGAACGCAGGGGATGGATAACTGGAACCAGTTCAGTTGGCCGAAAGTAGGGAGTGTAACTATAGGTGCTGGCACCAAGTGAGCAGCTGACAAGGTGAAATTCTCAGGAAGAATGGGCTTTCTGTTCTTTTTTATTTTTTCTTTGAGATTCAGGATATGTCTTGGTTTCATTTTTAAGTCTATAGAAGCCTTTTTTCCTGTAGTGAGGGAGTATGAGTTTTGACTAATTAGTTCCAATCTCTGACTTACTACATGTGTGCTGTATACACTGGAATGATAGCACAACAGACAAAGAGTGGGTACGCCTCAGAGAGAGACCATTCAGATGCCTGCCTGGCTGTGCCTCTTGTGGGAACTTAGGTGCAACTTAGCTAAAGAGGGTGCAAGGCTTTTGTTATGCCATATGGATCACCATGGAACCACAGAAGAGGGTCCAATCAGCCACTTTGACCAGTGCTTCCCAATCTTAGCACATAGATGGAGCAGCCAATTGCTTATGCTGTCCCTCCCACTCACTCACACAGTCCCTCACCAGGAACTCAGAGGTTAAACATTTCAATCTCCTTCCCTTGAGGGTGGTTCTAATTAACCAGAGTTGATTCCCATCCTGCATAGCAGGACTGACAGATGAATTGGGGTGGCTCTGGGGCTCTTACTGAATCAGCCAGGCAACAGGCAGGCAGGCAGACAGACTGCTTCCTCTTTCTTTTGGGGGTCTGATGTGAACTACTCAAACAGGGAGGTAAGAATACTCCTCTAGACCTCCAATCGGACTAGAGAAATCTTGAGGGCACGCTTTCCCATCAGGTCCTGGAGAAGTCCTCTCTCCATCTGCAAAGATCTGGCCAGTGACCAAAGAGGTCAGCATGGTGGGTCTTCCCAGCTGATGCAGCAGATACAATAGTAAGTAGAAACACTGAAGTGACACCCAGGATTTGGAGGCAGATTTATTTGATGTTGACAGACACTGATTGGGATCATTCTCAAATATCAGGCCCTAATCTCTGGTGGTCTAGGGCTTATATGGACTAAGTAAGCAAGAAGTGTGACATAGGATGGCTTGTCAAATGGGGATTTGTTCTTACAATATGCATCACAGTGATCAGCCATTTCTTAGAAACAAAAGTAACAAGAACTGTAACCAGAACTATTACCGGGAAACGAATGAACTGAACTATACTTGTTGGGGTGGGGCATCTTTTTTACAGTATTAATTGCTGAAAGGAGGGGGCACTTTGCGATTTAAGTAACTGGGACATTTCTAAGACTGACCTGAAAATCAGCATGACTGAAAAAGCTTGGGCCCCGTCAAGTGCTCAAAGAGAAATGGAGATGAGGATAAACTTCCTCTTTCACACCTTATGGATTAGTGGCTTGTTCATCATGACCAGTGCAGTTTTGCCTCCAGTCTTTGCCCCTCACCCTAGGAGCTCCTTGTTGGCAGACCTATCAGTTACCCTTCTGGAATACTGGATAGTGGGTTAGAACTTGGCCCCACGGGGAGCATGCAGTGGTTTTTTGTTGATTGCTCCAAACTCTCCCATGTCAATCTTGGTTTCTCTTTCTTCTTTCCTAATTCTCTCAAAATGAACTCTTCAGCTCTGTATTTTGAATGACTTCCAAATGTGAAGGAACAGTGGCCACCTCAGTCACCAGTTTGGTCCCTGGGGCTTCCAGGCAAATCTAGAGGTGCCTGATGCCCAGGATCAGGAACCTTCAGTGTCAAGTGAATCTTCCTCCTGGGGTGTCTTAACAAAACCATCACTGCTATGAGCACCATGGGCAGAAAAAGGCAGGGAAGCCTATCTCTAGCATAGCTCACGGTTCCTTTGCCTGTGACTGACTCTCCTCTGAATACAATGGGTTTTCTCGTGTCTTTCCCAAAGTTCACTGCCATAGTCCACTGGTAACTATCCTGTCACCATATGGAGGGACAATAGTTCCTCCTTACTATGGCATACAATTTTAAATTTCTTCATTTTCATCTTCCACATGGCTTTTTAGAGTTGTGTATGTTTTATAATACATGAGCATTGCTGTTGTCAATCCACAGAAACACGTAAGAGGAAAGATGCTGATGAGCATTGACTAAGAACCTCTAAATGTAAAGAGAGGGAGGGCAGCATTTTTCTCATTCACCTACAGGCAGGTGTGTGCTGCTCCTGCTGCAGTTTGCTGAAAGCTACAGGGACTGTTTGTAGCTCCTGGGGGGCTTCAGCTCCATGGGGGGGATCTCCTCTGGCCATTGTGGGGACCACTGAGAGCCACAGGCTCAGTGCCACACTCCACTCACACACAGATGCCTAGGGTCTTTCTCCCACCTCTGATTATTTCTAGATACCATTCTCCGTGTTTGTTTTTAGCTGTGCCTCTCATTTCTGGATCCCTGAATAGACAGCCTTGCCTTGCCAGACTTGCTGTCTTTGATAGGGACTCCCCTCCACTCTGCTTCACCTATGGTACGGCCATGGTCCCTGGCATCAACTTCCCAGGGTCACCAAAGCTTTTGGATCTACTCTCCCACTTTCTGTTCCTGGATCTTTCTGGCTACCCCTGTTCGGTTGCAGATCATCTTGAGCCAAGGGCAAAGAACTTGAATTTTTGTTGGACAAGGTGGTTTCCTGGGTTGGACCTGGAAAGTCCCCCAGAGGATCACATGCTGAATGCTTGGTCCTCAGTGGAGTGGTGTTCAGAGATGGGAACTTTGGAAAGTGATTGGCACCTGAGGGCTCTGACCTCATTGATGAATTAATCCATCAAGAGCTTCAAGCTTTTATGACCTACTGGGAGGCGATGGAAATATCGAAGGGGCTTAACTGATCGGGGTATGTCTTTAGGGGCTACAGTTTGTATCTGTGCCCACCCACTTTACCATGAGGTGAGTAGCTTTCCTCTACCACGCACTCCTGTGGGATGTTTCTGCCTTGCCACAGGCCTGAGAGTCATAAAGCCAGTTGATCATGGACTGCAGTCTCTGAAATCATGAGCCGAAAATCAATCTTACCTTTTTCAAGGTGTTTTCTTGGGTATTTTGTTGGAATGATAGAAAGCTTACTAACAGGGAAGGGGAGCAAGAGGTGAAAAAAATCATCTGATGTCCAAAACGATAAGCCTAGCTGGAAAAACAAAAGTGTTTCTGAGGAACTCAGAAATATTTGTGAGACGTCTTTGGGTTTGGGTCAGCAGACTCGCGTCACTGGGGGTGTAACCAGGAAGGGCACATCTCCCTTCCCTGCTCCTCCCTTCTCTCTTTGCTTCCTGCCCACCGTGACATGACCAGCTGTCCTCCACAGCAAGCCGTGACACACTGCTGATGATAAATGAGTGCACCATTGTTTGGAGACTCGAGGCTTAGAGATGAAAGAAAAATAGTGTAATGAAATATAATTCACACAGAGAAAACTTTAGAAACGAGAACTAAGTTTATTGCTTAGTGTGGTATCTTGCTTTGAAATTACCTAAACAGTCATAAATGAAAACCATGATCGCTACATCTTTAAACAATACACTTGTCCCGAGGTCACTTTCTCATCTCTAAAACAAAATACCTGAAACCCACAGTTTGGAGAAGGAGAAGCTAATTTTGGCTCACAGCTGTAGAAGTTTCAGTCTATGGCCAGCAGGCTCAAACATAGACATGCACGGTGGAAGGGCTTGCTGTGGAGAGCTGGTCATACTATGGTGGACAGGAAGCGGAGAGAGAAGGGAGGAGTGGGTGAAGGACACACACCCTTCTTGGTTACACCCCAGTGACCCACCTCTTCTGACCTGGCCCCACCTCCTAACAGCACATTGAGCTCTCCTCATCCACAGTGTCATCCACTAATGAGTACAGTGTACTCATGAAGCAATATCTTCCCAAAATTTTCGTCTGAATGCATAGGGCATTTGAAGGACAACACAGATCTAAACCATAGTTTAAAATGCTCCAAGTTGCATAGGTTGCTTGCATGAAAGCACTTACTTTCAATATGTAAATGAAATTACATCATCTTTGCCAAACAATGTGCAGGGATATTGGAGAACACCTTTCTCTTAGCGTACTGAGTATGTTTTCTCTGAATATTGGCCTGCCAGTATTCCTTCACTTTATTATCAGAGCAAAACCTAGTCTCAGCATTTCTAGCCAATCCTCTGTGGCGTAATTCCACTAAAGCAGGCCAAGGACAACCCCAATGGGCAGCCACAATCTGCTCCAGAAGCTTCCAACAGCTTCTGCTCAAGCCCCAGCCTGGGGACCTGGGCAAGGCCACAGAGTGGTTCTTCTAGAGGCTCTGTCCCTTTGTAGACAAGAAAGGCACTCTGTGGAAAAGCTGAGGCCTCTGGACAATCTCTTTTTCTTTTCCCCAGCATGGGGCAGGTACTTTGCGTGCTCTCTTGTGCATATGGCATTGGCCTGGTGTTTCCAGGCTCACAGCAGGACAACATACCTTCCCTCCTTTTCTCCCCTACATCCTTCTCTTATTTTCTCCTTTTCTTTCTTTCTTCCCATCTGCCTCTCCCTCATGCTCTTCCTCCTCCTCCTTTTCTTCCTCCTCCTCTTCTTCTGTCCTTGGATTGTACTTCTGCTTCCCCCATGATAGGAACATATAATAACCGCCTGGAGACACGATGTCAGACTGTCACAGACTGTCATGGATTCTTAGCCACATGTAAGATGGAAATAAGGCACTAACTGATTCTTAAGCCTTAACACCAGTGGCTGCTCTCTTTAGGATCCTCTCAGGGTTGAGGTCCCAGATATACAAGACATTAACAGGCAGCTGAGGGTTCTTGCTCAATTCATACAGAAATCACAAATTGTCAAAGTGTAACTCTTTTAAGGTTAACACAGCTAGGCTTTCAATACTAGCCACTACCAACTCCCAGGGTTAGCAGCCCCTGGTGATTTAGATCCAGCAGCCACTAGCAGGCTTTGAACTCTTTTTAGCCATAGGAGCCTGTGGGTCCTGGAAATTTTTATTTCTCTTTCTCACTCTCTTCTGCTAGCTGTCTTCAGTGTTACCAGCTCCCTCTGGTGTTATGCTGCAGCATACAGGGCAACACTGACTAGGCTGAACTTGCTAAGGGCATGAGGAGGTTTTTTATAAAGGCAGAACGGCAGGAATATGCAGTGTCAGACTTCTTGTTTGGTCATGGGGATGGAAGAGGCCCCTCTTGGACCTGACTGAGATGGGCTACAGAGGGACATAATTATTCAGAGAGGGTGCAGGGCACAGCCATCTGGGGGTAGGTCTGCTTCCAAAGCCTGCTGAAGCCACAGTAAATATCTTCCAGAGCAACTGCCCAATGTACCTGGGTCAGTTGCAACACATTTGGGGTAGTCACAGAAGAAAAATTAAAGTACTGCTTGGAGAGCATCAGGTCCTTCTGTCCTCTCAGATCCATTGAGAAGGCCTTCAAGGCTTTACTAAGGGGGAAAAAGCTTTCATTAGAGAGAGGGCAGTGGGGTGAGCCAGCGTTTCCCCCACATCTGCACAAACCAAGTTAACAGGTCACTGACAAATTGCTTTCCCGTCTTTGGGCAGAGGAGTGGGGTTCAGAGGCTCCTCCACTGACCTGACTCCACCTATTCTCTTCCGCCCTCAAGCTGTATACCCGGCGATCATACAAGCACCGCTATTTTCTGTGACATTCATGCCATAAAAATGGTTAAAGTTGGTGTAAATGAGTGACAGCAGAGCCTCCTGTGAACAGATTCCCAGGGAAGTAGGACTGAGTTCCACCACAGATGTCTGCGATCCACCCCTAGCTTTCCAGCCAGAGTGCAGGCCAGCCCACCAGGAGGGGTGGCACCTGAGTAGGCAGTGCTCCACGGCCTTGGGCTGGGCAGGGCCTAGTCCTGAGGGCCTGGGCGCTTGTGTGTAATTGATCTTCCCATAATTCTAACTGCTCTGGAATCCCTCCTGGCCACATTTCGTTTCCTCTCATTTTTGCCCATGGGTAGATGGCAACTGCAGATGTCATATCGGCCCCCGACTCTGCCTTCATGCTCATAATTGAGAAGCAGGTGTGGGAGCACATGACAGGGCCTTCAGTCACAGAACAAATGGCATCACGTTAGTGCTGAACAGAAAGACTCCAGAAATGAAATCCATACTCAGCTTTGGGACATTTTATCGAGCGAGCTATGGACCACTACCCTCCCCCACGCACACACACAGCTAAATGGAGGAATATTTTCACATTAAAATGTGACAGATTTTCTAAGCAAGAGCTACAGTTTCCCCACTGGCAATTTTCAAACATTTTGAAAATGGTAAGTCAAATCTTTTGTTGTTCCTATTTTCTTTCACTCTGAAAATATGCATGCATATATCTCCTCGTAGCATATTTTCTGGGATGTAAATAACAAAGGGGAGTGTTGGGGATGGGAATTGTGGTGTTTGGAGGAGGTAGATGTATGCTTTGCACTTTAGCATATGATCACGCATCTAGTCACCACACATGCACACCAGCCTGCACATGAGTGACCTCTGCCTGCCTTGTTGCCCATTTTGGATAATCTGACCAAGTAGATGTTGGAGAAAATATTCCATTCTCCCTCTATCATTTGCTTCGAGTGTTCCAAAAGCCAACAAATCAAACTTGTAGCCAGCTAATTGCCTATTCCCACAAAATACTGTAAAACCTTGGATTGCCAGTAATTTTCTCTGTGAGTATTCCACAGTACAGGCAAACATTTCTAATAAATTTTAACTTGATAAACAAGTGATGTCCTGGAATATAAGCGGTATGTGATCCCAAATGTCACGTGATCACAATGCTCGCTCTCTCTCTCTCTCTTGCTGTGGGGTCATAGATGATCATCTTCCAAAATTGAGAGGTTATGGAAGAGATCTTATCTGCAGGTGATGAGAAAAAGGTGGAGAAATCCTCACTTAAAATGAGACTAAGAGCCAAGTGTTGTAGCATACACCTGGAATCACAGCACTCAGGAGGCTGAGGCAGGAGGATTGTTGTGAGTTCGAGACCAGCCTGGGCTACAAAATGAGCTTAAGGCCAGCCTGGACTGCATGGCAAGACCCTGTCTCAAAAACTATATATATATATATATATATATATATAGAGAGAGAGAGAGAGAGAGAGAGAGAGAGAGAGAGAGAGATTAGGGAGATGTGTAAAATGTAGGAAATGGTCCAAAATTTTATAGAAAAGCACCATTTGATTAAGGCTTTATCAGTGAAAGCAATGAATCTCTTTAATGACAATGTGATGTCACATTTCCACACAATCCTCAAAAAGGGGCAAAGCAAGTGTCTCTGGTTAGGTTCCTTGCTTAAAGCTGCACAAAAAGAAAGATTCCATTGAGCCATTAGATAGTAGTGATTACACTGGTGACAAAAGTCACAACACACAATAACTCTCCCCTCTTGTCTCTCTCATACCAGCTATGAAGGTTTTCAAAGGTAAGTACAAGTTTTGTGTTTTCTTTGTTATTTTGTATTATATTACAGTAGTGTAATCATTTTTATACAAATATTTCTGGGTTGTGGAATGAATCAGCTGACTTTCCATTATTTCTTATGGGCGAATTTGCTTTAATATACAAGAGCTTTGGATTACAAGCACGTTTCCAGAACGAATTATGCTCACAAACTAAGGTTTTACTAAATGTTCATACACATTTCAGCCCGTGTGATTGCTATTTGGTGTAGTTTTCGTCATGGAGAAATAAGTGGCTTGGGAACCGCTAAAGTGAAAACAGAATAATATTTTAAATTTTAATCCAGGCTCATTTCTTAAGATAGTAAGAACCTTGTTGAGAACTCAGGACTTTGGTGCTTTGTCTCCCATTGCGCGTGGTCTGGGAGGAGCTCTCCTCCACTGGGCGCTCTGGCCGTGGCCTGGCCGTGTGTGGCTTCCCTCCCTTCGTGCATGGGCAGCGCCTCTTACGCATGCAAAGCTGGTTCTGAATGGCAGATTCCACTGCAGAGGTTCTCCTAGCAACATGGCAACAATACGAAGCCCACAGTGCCTTTTGTCTTTAGCACTGTAAAGCAATGTGGCCATCGCTCTCACAGGGCACTAAAGGGTTTTTGCAAGTGGAGAGTGACTTGCAGGGTGAAGCACTGGAATCTGAGCTCTTTGGCTGCTTTCCTTCAGTCAGCGCTTACCTGACCAAGATGACAGCAGGCTTTCACCTCAGAGGCAGGACAGCCCCAAAGCAGGGCACTGGCTGGGGAAACGGCGGGGCACGGAAGGTTCTGTATTTTAGGCTCTGACTGGCAGGCTACCAGTTTGGTGAGCTCACATCAACTCACCATATCTGACTCTCTTCACTTTCAAAATGAAGAGTCACTTCTTAACAGTTCATGGTGATTTTTAAAAGTCCCGACTGTTGGGTCTACACTCATCTTGCCGAATCAGAAACCCTTGTGATCTGGTCCAGAAGGAGGACATTTAGGCAGATAATTTTGATGCAAAGCTCCAAAAAGGTTTATGGCGTTAATTTTCCAATGTTTCTTGACTGCCACTGGAGGATTAATGTATTCTTCATGGTTGGTATGTCATGTGCATTGCAGGGACTATTTTTTCCTCTGGGAGATTCTACAAAGGACCACTAACCCATGTTTTTTGCGGTTTCTGACTGGCTATCCTCTATAAAAGACACCCTACTCATGTCCCCAACCTGCAAAAATTTTTGAGCATGTGTCTCCAATATATTTACTTTTAAAATATTTAATAGTTAACATCTGTATGTATTTATATGCTCTACTCTGCTTTAACATGTTATGCTAAATATTAACATAGGATCAACATAAACTATGAACCATAAATGTTTTTGAAGAAACAAAGTTGAAGTAAGGCTTTAAGAATTTGATTAGTGATAATTTTGGTTTAACACTATGATATAACAAAATAAAAGTTTTTTATATTGATGTTGAGTTCACTGTATTTTAATAGTTATAACATGAGAATATACTTCAAAAAGATACATAGATTCAAGTATTAGAAATTATTTTTTAAAATTATTCCCTACTAAATTATGATATTTAAAGAGATTTTAAATTCTATCCACAACAATAATTATGTCATGTCATATGTATTACTAAATTTCCATGTTTCTGGATGTCAATTGGCATTTATTGCAAACTAATCAGGAAAACTCATTTAAACTATTTCTTACAAGCATGTTCAAAACATGATAAAATTCTTTACTTGGAAAGATTGGGACATGTTGGAAAATTTTGTTGCTAGTTCTTTTATGTACTGACAGAAATTTTTGCGTTACTCTTAATAAATGAAAATTACATGTATTTGAAATATTTCCAGATATCCAAATATTTCTATTTCCAAAATGTTCTTTCATAGCATGAATTTATTTTGAAAATGATTATTTTCTTATTCATTTTAAAATTATTTTCTCTTCATCTTTATCCCAAATGGACAGATTAAGGATTTTTTAAAAAATATCTGCTGGCTAGTATATCAGTCATAGAAAAAGTCAGAAAATTGAGAACATTTAATATTAGACTTTATAAAACAATAATGATATCTCAAGTTGAATAATGTTTTAAAGTGCTTTGCCACAAGATGACTTGTCACCCTATATGGCCACCACAGATTTTGGTGTCAGTTCCAATCTCTTTAAGATTCTTTTTATTTTTCTTTCAAGCAAACACATTGAGGATGTCTTGTAACATGTTGTGTATTTCAGGTTCAAAATTTTTTTTTGCTATATCTGTATAACTGATGCAGTAAATGGATTTCACAGAGAGAGAGAGATGTCTGTGCATTTTCCCTGGCATCTTTTCATCTTTAATTCTGTCAAACAGTTCTCAATGAGTGGTTATACATATACCAATACCCCACCACACATAATTCCCAGTTATTTTTAGCTAAAGAAATTGTCTACCACTGAGAATGGGTCTGTGTTAAATAAATCTGTTCTCTGGTAGGCTGTATAAAAGTATATCTTCATATATTTCATTATCATTATTTTTTTTGTTTGTTTTTGCAATGCTGGGAATCAAACCTTCATACATTCTTCCCTAGAGCTCTACTCCTAAACCATATCCCTAATCTCATGTATTTCATTATCGAAACAGAATCTAGAAGCTCAGTTAAAGAGTCTCCTTGGAAATATCTTAACTTTCATCCATTCAGAAGCAATTCATTCAGCAATTATCCCATAGCAGATGATTTTTACTAATACTTTGTGTTGTGTGTTTTCCAAAGAATTTTTCTAACTAAAGAAAGCCTTTCAATTTTTACTGTTGTCTTATGTAAATGACCTCACTGATTGTTACGGCAGCATTGTCTCCAATTCTATAAGGTCCCATCACATGAGAGTGACTTCTAAATATATATACATATTTCATAAGATATTTTTAAATCTTGGGCTGAGAATCACACACCTTTATACTTCAAAACAAAATTGGAGGCTTGTTTTTATGTTCTGAATTCTTCACTTACAATTATGCTCTAAAATTGCAAAGGATCACCAAGTCAGTATTCACTGGTAGCAATAATGGGTATAAAAAGCTCTATTTCAAGTAGATTTCAACCTACTTTTTAGTTTGAAAGAATTTAGGTTTACAGGAAGATCGTGATGGAATCAGAGGCTTCCACACAGCCTTCACCCAGATCCCTTTACTGTTATCTTACACAAGCATAGTGCATTTATCAAAACTAACACATTAACGTCAAAACAGTACTGCAACCTAGATGACAGGTTTTATTCAAATTTCTCTTGTTCTTTTATTAATACCCTTTTTCTGTTTCAAGATCTAATCCAGGATAGCAGTCACCCAACAGCCAATAGCCGATGCCATGTATGACTTTGCGAAAATTTACTTCATTAAAACTAAAACCTTCGGGCTTCTAACTGACTAACAAATACTGGACTGAAAAATGTATCCTAACACATTAAAAGTGCAAGTGTCTTTATCATCCCCTTTGTGCTGAAGAATTCGGGTTCTTCACCGAGGCTCTGTTCTGTTGTAGCTGAAATGAGGGAGTCTGGCTTGTGGACCATGCATGTCTATGAAATACTAGGGAATCTTTATTTCTTCCCTGTTATTCTTTTGAAGATGTATATCTTCAAATTCTCCACTACAACAAATGTCTTTGCTGTCTGAAGGCCCCAGTGGACACGTTTTCCAATCCTGGAGGGTGTGCACCCCAGTTTTAGAGCTTTATAACATATTTACGCACTTTTTGTTGCCCTGAGAAAATACCTTAAATTCCCAATAATATAATAACATCTAAATTAGAAAGGTGCAGTACCTCGTTCTCTATTGGTCAATTCCATCTCTTTCTGAATTATTAATATGTAATAAACAATTATCAAGTGATCCATTAAAGCACTTAGTGTGCACAAATAAACTTCCCCAGGAAGAACTCCCTCCTCAGAAACCATTCCGCAGAAAACTACTGAAGCATCATGTAGCTTTGGTGGGGTAGGAGAAATGTGGCGGCAGGTGTGAGCAGGTGGCCCAGGGGACTCTGCAGTTGTATCACAGACACTGCCAGCTGCATGTGATGCCTTCCCCATTGAGATGGGAAGTGAGATCCATGAGATCTGTGACTTTTTTTTAAATTGAAAGATCAAATGACGTGACAGATGCTGAAATGCACCCTGGGCCCTCATCAGGACGAAGGGATTATTGCCCAGCTGCTGTGAGTGTTGCTGGAAGACAGGGCTCAGCGTCAGTGCTCTCTGGGGATCTCTGCAGCCTCCTTTCAAGGATGACCTGTGTCCAGCGACTGGTGTGTTGGCAGCCTGAAGGCGCAGTCACCCCAGCACCTTGGGTCATCTCGCATCAGAGCTTCCCGAGAGCTGACTGAGGCCTTTTTGGGGAATCCTCTACAGGTCAGCTTCTCTGGGGCGCCCTCCTCTCTTTTTCCTGTCCTCTCTCTCTTCCCTGCAGCACCCTTGTAAATGTCTTGCACACAGTCATGACTCAGAATCTGCTTCCAAGGCTGGCAATGTGGCTCAGTAGTAACACAGCTGCCCAGCATGCATAGGCCCTAGATTTCAGCCACGGCGTCCTCAAAAAAGAAGAAAAAATCTACTGTTCTGAAAATCACACCCTTATCTATGTAAATATTTAGTATTCGAACAGCACAAGTTGTGTGCAAAGGAAAGCTAGCATACCCGTGTCTATGTGTGTTTCCAAAGATGAGCATTTCTTTGTGTATGTGCACACAGGAATGTGTAAATAGAAAAGTACGTGTGGATATTTGTGTCCATTTTGGTCATTTTCTTATGAAATTTGTAGCTCCCTATATTTGCTTTTTCCTATCTAATTTTTGTTTTATTTTTATTTATTTTACGTATTGATATATACTTTTAAATCAGTACCTGGTGTTGGTTTGGTAGTCATGAATTTCTTCAGGTGTTCTTTGTCATAAGATATCTTATTTCTCCATCAATTCTGAAATACAGTTTTGCAGGGTACATCAATCTGGGTTGGAGTTTGTTCTCTTTTAGGGCTTGAAATACATCTCATTGCATGAATACACCACACTTGTAGCTACTTTCTGAATGCCAACTATTTTCTGGGTACTCTTGCCACCTCTTTGTATTTATTAAACACATACTTATTGAGTGTGTATTATGTGCCAGACACTGTCCTAGGTGCTAGGGACAATACTAATTATTGTTACACGCTTTACTGCAACTTTAAGGGCTAGCTACTTATCATTACCTCCACATTACAGATGAGAAAACTGAGGTTTAAATAACTTGTCTAACATAACATGACCAATAGGTGGTAGGACCAGGGTCCATAACCAGGCAGCCTGTCTCCAATACCTCCTCTTTGCCACCCCACTAGCCCCCATCCCCATTGTCCTGCAACATATTCTGTCAGCACACTCAGAACAGTTGGACTGCATTTAGTTGACAGTCATCACAAACAATTCAATGACAAACATCTTTTCTCATTTATCCACACAATTTTAAAAGCTTTCAGAATACACAAGTGAGAGAAGGGAGTAGGCCAACTCATTATTCAACAGAATAACTTGTTAGCAGTCCCAGGGTCTTCCCAAGACTGTATTAAAAGGTGCCTTTCTTTAAAATTAGAGTTTTAAGGAATCAAAAGATACTACATTCCATTCTTAATATGAAAATCTTAGGTTAAGCTCTTTAAATACTTCCATGCATGCCCTGTGCATTAGATGCATATTTGCAGATAGGGTAATACCTGGATTACCATCGCTAGCGTCTCTGATGGGAAATGGAATGTTTTTATTGAAATTGCTCTTGTTTGTATTTCAAAAAAAAAAAAAGAAAAGAAAGCAGATCTGCAATCTGGGTCTGTTTTTAATCATAGCACAATCTTTATGAGCTAATATAAGGCTGAGAAATTTTTCATCTGATATTTCAAAAGAAAAATACATGTTAAAAATGACACAAAATAATAAGCCTTAGAAAAAGGATGAAAAAAGAAATCCATTGCATAAAAAAGAAGTAGGCAACTCCAGAGAAGTTTCACAGGAAAGAAGGGAAAACCAGTCGGTATTACAGTTGTTTCTTAGTGTGGCATAATAGCTGGTTTTCTTGAACAATCAAAATTCAGTTTAGAGGAAATTGGACCATTCACACTCAATGAAGTGAGAACATAATGATTCGCTAAACATATTAAAAATCTATGATATATCCCATGATCCATCAGCCCCTTCAATGAATATTTTGTCTTCTTCAGAGAATTGTCCTGTTCTCATCATAGATCCACCTTACCTTAAATGATGTAATGCCTGTGTACTTTTTAATGTCTCTGCAGACATTCTTGAAATTTTCACAATTTCATTTGATAGGACATTCCACTAATTGGAGGGAAAAGTAATTTGGCATGACTTCAAGGCCACTTGTTCAGATTTTAAGACATTTTCCTATAATGCTTTGTTATAGTGGGAATAATAAAACCTCAATCCTCCCATAAGCTGGAAAACTATTAATAAATTTCTAGATAATATTGTTTAGTGTTAATACTCAGTGGAATATCTTTTTCATTCAATGTGAAAGTAGTCCAAGTATATTTTATACCAGGTGTGCTAATTTTACTGTTTCCTGGAGTGTCTATAATTTTAAAAGTAATCTAGTCCTCGTTTATGTTTTTGCATGAATGTTGACTTTCTCTTCAGCAGTCATAATGATTCAGCTTCAGAAAATAAAAACTGGCAAGGAAAAACCAATGAAAGTACAAAGTAAAAAGTGTCAAAGAGAATTTTACTAAGTGATACACAATATAGTTCTTACCCTACCAAATCTCTCAATTGTAAATTTATTCTAAATTACCTCATTTAGTGTTTATTTGTGTTAGCTTCATAGCACAAATCAAATCACAAGAGTTAAGTAATCAAGCATCATTTTAAAATCCATCCTTGGATTATAAGTGGGTTTTTTTCATTCCCATTGTCTAGTTTCTTCCAAAGCAAGAAATTTAAATTTTTCTGTGACTGAAATAGTCACAGGTTAGAACACGTAGGGTTTAGAACTTCAACCACTTTGGTGCTCACATTTTAATTTCCTAAATCTACTGTAAGAAGAAAAAGAACACAAAATAAATTTTAAAAATCTGATACTCCCATTATTATTCTCTATTTCTTTCCCTTTGTTATAAAATATGTGTGTTTACTAGAATGAATAAAATTGCCTTTTTTCCTGTTGCTTAAATCCCTTTGTCTAGAGATAATGGTAAGAGAGCTCATCCATTATTTAAGTTACTATTTCTATAACTGAATTAATAGCCTGTATCTACTCAAGCAAATACATTGATAAGAGTGAAAGTCCATGCAGATTTTGGGCTTAAATCTCCATTTCATAATCTCGGTGTAGATGCTTATTGTTGTTCCAAATACCAGGTTTTCATATTAATGACAATGTAAGGAATTCATAAGAAAAAGAAGTCCAAATATTTTTTAGCCAAAGAATGTGCTGTTAGTTGAAAAGAGTCCTTTTTACTCTTTTAATTCTCTAGGGCTTAGAGTGCGAAGCCCTGGTTTTGAGAAGTTTTGAAATCCTGCTTTACATATTCAGACTAATACATACAGACTGCCTGTGAATTTTCAGTACAAAAATGAAGAATTTGATTCCCTCCATTTTCAGCCCAACCTCAACCTGCTACTACTTTGGGTTCTCCCAGCTTCAGTGTCCTGGGCCTGACCGTCAAGTTCCTTTTACTGTCCCTAGAGGCTGCATTAATGAAGGGAGGAGAGAGAGGAAGCGAATTTATGGGCAGCCCCATTCAGAAAGTCAGGGTAGAGTGGACACCTGTGAGTGTTGCCCCCAACACCCTCACCTGTTGAATCCCCACACGTGGCGTGTTTAATGTGCGACTCGACACATTTCAGGAGGAGACACTTCATTTCTCTTCATGTCTGTTACAGTACATGTGCCATAACCCTCTTCTCTAAGTAACAGATGTAATCCCATACCTATGTTGTTTGTATTTTTTTAAAAAAATATTATTTATTTTTTATATGGTGGGGACTGAGAGAGGAAAGGAACTGATAATTAGAACTGTCCTGCTCTGTGCAGAGATCAGACTGCTTCCCATTGCAGTTGTCCACGCCTGGTTTAAGATATTGTCCCCAGAAGGACTGTGTGAAGATCTTCAGTTGTTAATTGGGAGTTAATGAGAGCCCAAAGGTCCTCATTTACTCTCATTAGTTTATTCAAAAACTATTTACTGAGCCCTTACTACCATCAAGCTCTCAGACCCAGGGGAAGAGGGCTGACCAGGGTGATCTTGGTACTTTCCGTGGAAGCTTCTGGGCTTACGACTGGACTAACTGCCAACATATTTGTAAAATTTATTTACGGAAGCATAATGATGTGTGAAGACTTAGTAAATATCAGCTGCTTTATAAAGCATTATCAGTTTTAAGTCTCACAAAAGAACTATCTAGGAGATAGACCTGAAATCAGGCCACGTGACTGTGGAGCTGGCAAGAAGCAGCTCCAGGGGGCTGGCTGGCAGACCAGGACAGGCAAGAGCTAAGAGTTCAAATTATCGCCTTAGATCAAAACTCATAAGGCAAGCCCACAGGTCAGAGATCAGGTAGGATCCCTAGTGTGGTAGTCAGGGTTGTTCGGAGAACAATTAGAACCAGGACACAGAATTTATAATATTATTTATGATGGTCACCCAGAGTAAAACACAAGAAAGTACAAGAAATCTAACCACAACACCAAAGACACAAAATATTCAGGCAAGGGCCTGGGTCCCACAGCAATGTTCTGCATGAGTCCAGATGAAAACCTAGAGCCCATGACAATGCCTCCCATGAGTCCAACTGGAGGTCTGGAGCCCACAAGAAGGACTCACGCCAGTCTCTTACGGATCCCTGCTGGGAAGGCCCAAAGGTCAGCAGTGGAAACTAGGAAGTCTTTGCCAGTGGGGTGAAGGAACTGTGCTGGTAGGTTGAGGGTTCTACGCTGGAGCCGAGAAGTCACACTCACAACAAAGACCTGTCCTGAAAAGCACCACAGCCATCCTTAGCAACACGGAGAACCGGAGCTCCTCCAACAATAAGCACAGTTGAGTACATGCCAGGCAGCCAGCGTGATGAGTTTGTCCTGGAGATTAAGTGGCACACATCTTCCCCTCTGGAGCCAGAAAGAGATGCTCAGTGTAAGGACCGGAGCTCCCCAAAGTAAACCACGGCCACTCTCACCAACAAGGTCCTGAGTTCCTCCGATGACAACGGTAGAACTCACACCAGGGAAGCTGGTCATGACGAGCTCCTCCAGGGGAACCAACGGCTTACACAGCAACACTTAGAGAAACCCATAATGCCTTGCTCCATTTCTCCATGTCTCTATTTATGCTGGCAACTTTCCTCAGGTGGGACATCTACGCTCAGCACCATGCTGATTTAATTCAGCTGGCGTTAAGTTTTTAATCCATAACACCTGGGTTGCAGTCCTGAGACAATTCCTTCTCTGGGAAACCTGTTTTTCTTCCTTAACTGATGGAATGAATCCGACCCACATTATCAAATGTCATAAATCTTAATTATATTTTTAAAAGATCTTCACAGCTACATCTGGATTGGTGTTGGTCTAGACAACTGAGCCCTTTAGTTCAAGAGATATGATGCATAAAGCTAAATATCACAATATGATTATTTCCCTCCAATAAATGAGGAAACTGAGGTTCAGCCCAGTGAAGGTGGGTAACTTGTGGGTCAAACCATGAAAATGAAACAATATCAAACTTTCACCCATTTAACTTTCACATTGATGCCTTAATTACAAACTCTGTCTCATTTTGCAGAATAATTGCAATGGGGGGGGGTCCTAAAAGAAATGCACCTGAGCCTGGTGAATTTTGATTCCAGGTAAAGGTTCTAAAAATGGGGCTGCCAAGATGGGGTAATAAGAACCAGATTTTCCTTCCTGTTTGGAACAACTGAACACAAAGGTCATTGTGGTGGTCAGCTTTCCATCACTGTAACAAATGCCTAAAATAATCTATTTACAAAGAGAAAAGCTTTGTTTCAGCTCACAGTTTCCATCTCTGATTGGTTGGTCCCATTGCTTTGGACCTGTGGCAGTAGATCATGGCAGGAAGTGCAATGTGGGTAAAACTGTTCACTCCTGGGTAGGAAGTGAAAGACAGACATAGGAAAGGGCTTGTCTGCAAAGTGACTTAGAGATCAGGGGACAGCATTAGTTACCAGGAAAGCAGACTGCTATAAAAGCCATGCCCTCTGTCTGGCCTTGTATGTGGACATTGCTCACCACTGTTGTGTGTATTCCTGCCATATGATATCACATGCTGTGTTATGACATATCATGAGTTCCTTGCCAGATGTGGCCACCCACCTTTCAGATTCCAAAAATTTGAACCAAAATAAACCTCTTTTTCTTATAAAGTTTCTAGTCTCAGGCATTTTGTTATAGCAACACAGACAGTCTAAGACATTAGGCCTGCAAAAAAACAGAAAAATATGATCTATAATCAGAGGAAAAAACAATTAATTAAAACTTACCCCAAAATGACATAGGTAATAGAATTAGTAGACAACAGTTGTATCTGTGTTCCATGTGTTTAAAAAACTGCAAGAAAGTTGGGCATGATGGTGCATGCCTATAATCCCAGCACTCAGGAGGGTGAGGCAGGAAGAGCACTGCAAGTTCAAGACCAATCTGGGCTACAAAGTGAGCTCAAGACCAGCCTGAACTGCATAGTGAGACCCTGTCTCAAAAAGATATAAATAAATAAATTAATTAAATTAAACTGGAGTAAAATAGTGACATGGAAAATATAAGAACCAAACTGAAATTTTATGAGAAAGATAACATCTGAGATGAAAATTACACTGGATGGGATTAAAGCATATTAGGTGCTATGAGGAAAATACTGGTGAGCCCAAAAATATAGCAATGGAAACTAAACAAAAGAAAACACCAGCAAAATTTAAGTGGCCTAATTAATCTACTTGTATTTGGAATCCCTAAGGTCAGAAAACTAGGGAACAAAAAGAATTCCCTGTATTTCGAAAAGTTATTGACTTAGGCCTTACAGCTGGGGCTGGGGCAGAGATATAGCTCAGCATCACAGCACCTGCCTGGTATGTGCAAAGCTGTGAGTTTGATTCGTGGTACGAAAAAGAAAAGAAAAAGACAAATCTACATCTAACAGCATAATCTGATGGTGAAGGAATGAGTACTTTTCCCAAAAGAGTAAGAGCAGGCCTAGAATATTCATCTTCAATACTCTATTTAATATGTACTGGAGGCTCTGACTACGTAAATAAAGGAAAAAGTCATTCATATTTAAAGATTAGTAAAATCATCTTTATTCATTGGTGATACCATCTGTTATAGCTTGTATTTAGGTGTCCCCTGCTAAAGCCTCATGTGCTCACAGATGGGACTTTTTTAAGATGGCTGGATCTGTGATATGTGAGTATGAATTAAGGGTATGTAATAGCTAAATTAGTCTACTGATTGGTTTAGCATAGTTCTGGGTGGGGATAATGGGAAACCCCACCCAGGGTGTGGATGGCACCAACCAATAGGCTTTTAGTCTGAATGCAGTAAAAGCGGAAGAGAGGCTCAGTGCTGGCTCTTGCCTGCCTGCCCTGCCATGGACTATTTCTCCTCCGTTGTGCCCTTCTGCCATACCATCCTTCCTTGGAGCCAATCATCTATGGACTGCAACGTCTACAAACTAAGCTAAAATAAACTTTTCCCCCTTTAACTTGTGGGTGTTGGGTATTTTGTCTCTGGAAAAAGGAAGTAAGGTAATATCCATGTAAAAAATCTTACTGAACGTACAGAAAAGCCACACCACTAATAAGTTGCTTTAAAACGATTTTAGGATACAAAACAAATATGCAAAAATAAGTTATTTCTATATACTACCAATGAATAATTGGCTACTGAAATTTTTTAAAATTTCATTTACAGTGATACAAAAATGTAAAACCCTTGGAGATAAACATGGCAATATATACAAACCTATACACATAAAACTAAAAAACACTGGTGAAAGAAATGAATTATCTACAGAAATGGAGTGATTTAGTGGCATAATGACTCAGATGACTCAGCACAGCTATTAAGTTTCTCCCAGATGCATCTGCAAAAACAATGCATTCCCAATCAAAATCCATGTTGAGAAACGTTTTGGTGGAAATTGACAAGTTGATTCTAAAATTCATATATAAATGTAAGAGTGCTAAAAATAACAAAATTTGATAAATAGGAGCAAATGCTTTCCATTGTCTTACTTTAATATTTATAAAGTTACAATAATTAAGAGACTGGTATTGCATCAAGATAAATAAGCACATTAATGGAACCAGACAGAGTAATTAAGAGAATAATTAAAATCAGTATACTACTGACATCAAGATAGACAACAAGATCAATAGGAAGAAAACAGAGTCCAGAAATAGTCCGAAACAGATATGCTCAATTGATTTTTGATGCAAGTGTAAAGATAATTTGGGGGAGAAAGTATAATGTTTGTAATTAATGCAGATAGAACAACTGGATATTTATTATGATTTGGATCTTAAATAACTTGCAAAGTCTCCTATGCTGAAGATTTGGTTGCTAGCCTGTGGCTTTATTGGCAGATGGTGAAAACTTGAGGAGGTGGAACTGGGTGGGAGGAGGTAAGGGCACGCAGTGCCCTTGGAGGCTAAGTTGGGACCCACGCTCTTCCCCCCTTCTGTGTCTTTCTGCTTCTCTATTACCATCAGATGAGAAGCTTTGCTCCCCGGTATGAGGTTTTGTTTCCCCACAGGACCCAAAATGATAGTCAAAGAACTATAGGCTGAAAACTCTAAGATTAAATGAAAATAACTTTTCTTCCTCTTCAATTGCTTACCTTTTATGCTTGTATCTAGGCATCCCCACAAAGCCACATGATCGAATAGGTGGGGCCTCGGGGAGGTGCCTGGGTCATGGGTGTGTGATACTGGATTAAGGGTGTAATACCTAGGTCAGTCCACTGATTGGATTAGCATAGTTCTCAATGTAGGTGAATGGATTTACTGAAAACAGAAGCCCTACCCTAAGTGTGGGTGGCACCAACCAATAGATTTGTAGCCCAGATGACATATGAAAGGAAAGGAAGGATGGCTGTTGGCTACTTCCAGCCTGCCACACCATGGACTGTTCTTCTGCCATGCCTTTCTTCCTTGCTGCTTTGCCTTAGAGCCAGCGAGTTATGGACTGAAATGTCTACAAACTTTGAGCTACAAATAAACCTTTCCTCCTTTAACTTGTGAGAGTCAGGTATTTTGTCCTACCGATGAGGAAGTAACTAAAGCATTATCTCAGGTATTGTTCACAACAATATAAAGCTAAATAACACAATATCCATGTACAAAAGAATTAACTCTGGCTCAAACTTTGTAGGATATATAAAAATGAAATCAAAATGTACCAGAGAGCTAAATGTAAAATTCTGTGGCTTGGTTAGGCAAAGATACACAAAACACCTCAAAATAAAATTGAAAAGCAAAGAAACCCCAAATCCAAGACAAAACAAAAATAAACCACAGTTTATATAACCATATAAGCAAAAATGATAAATCAGACTCTTACCTCAAGTTCTGAACAAGAAATAATAGAATTGAGTAAGGGTTATATCATTTTAATTTTTCACCTAAGAAACTGACATCTGATCTAAGGGCACAGCTGTTTCAGATGCTGCTAAAGCCTAGTGTTCAAGTTCGCAGTTTCAGCAATTTAGCTCAGTGTACTTTTTAGTGACCTGGAGGATGAGTTGATTGGCAGTGTGGGAGAATTCGCTGATGATACAAAAGCACTGAGATAGGTAAGAGCTGAGGCAGATAGTGAGGAACTTAAGAGGGGTCTAACACAGTTGCTGCCTGCACAAACACAAAGGCTGCTAATGTTTTACAGAGAAGGTCAAAAGGTAATAGACATGAAATAATGTAAGCGCACTATCATTTAAGCAGTACACACTGGTGGATTTAGGTTAGTGTCAAAGGAGAAGGACTTGCTATAGGAATCAAATTAATGAAACTATTTCAGTAAAATTACATTATCTGTAACAGTCTTAAAAAGAAAACCAAAAGAGCCTGGGTCCGTCCTCAGAAAATGGAAGGTTTTCCTATCACGGATGAAGCTGGCTGCCTGCCTAGCAAGGTTTTTCTGTTTTCTGTAAGTTTTGTTCTAATGTTTTTTCTCCCATTTCGCAATGTTGGTTCTGTGTTCAGGATGGTGACTTGGGCCCAGCCCCAGAAAATGAATATAGATTGCTCTAAATCAGTAGTTCTCAATGCATGACTTCCAGCAGGGCTATTTGGCAACTTAGCACAATGCTCCTTATTGGGCCCAATCCCTAAGCTACTCTGGAATACAGCATCTGTAGTTTGACAGCCTCCTCCCTGAGATTCTAATGTAGGCTCAAGTTTGAGAGGCACTAGTTTAAATCAATCGTGATAATTTTATTCCTTTTTGCCAGTAATTTTATTAAAGGTAAGAACTGACTTTCTTGAGGCCAATGAGATTCAAGTGGGAGGCTGCTGGTGGTTCTAAAAAAAGACCATTTTTCCATTACAAAGAGGAAAGGAACACCTGCCTTTGGCCTCCTTGTTTGTGTGAACATGTGATGTCTAGGGTTTCAGCAGCCACTTTGTAGCTATGAGGGGCATTCTTGATGACTACAGAATATAAGGCACCTCAGATCTAACAAAACTTGGTTCAACCCTGTCCCTAGGACGTTTGGCTATGTGAGGAGGTAAACTCCACTTTCAGTCACACATGTCATTTCTTACTTCTGAAAGAATTCCTCCAAAGACTTCCCTTCCTTCTCCATTATGGTACAGGAAAATCAAACATAATTGAAAAACTGGTCACAGAGAAAATGTGAAATAGAGAACTAAAATAGAAATCCTATCCTTCTCACCAAACACTTGATGACTGGACTCCCTAATCTTAAAGTAAGTGCATTTTTAGCCTCACTGCTTTTATAGACGGTTACCATGATCGTATTTGCTCAAATATTTGTAAGGCATCTTTAATAACAAATAGATAAACAAACATCAAGGGTCTTTCCTAGTACACAACCCATCCAAATCAGGACTGTCTGCGCTTGCCGGACCCTTGAGGAAGAAAGTTTAGAGATGTGGTCATTCTTGATCTCAACCTCAGAAAGTTAAAATTACACACAATATACTGTAGTTTCCCATAACAACCCATTGCAGATGGACCACTTGTGAGCCTAACCGGCCTGATATTTGTTGTTCATGTTATGAATTCAGTGACCACATGGTAGATGCAAACTTCCTCTCCAGGATGCCTGGCACGAGAACTAAAATGCCAAGACAAGAATGGGTAGAGATCTTTCCAGAGAGAGGACAAGAGGCCTTTCTTGTTGAATGTGTCCTGGACATCTTGGCAAAAGCATTGTTTGGGCCTGGAACAGTTACAAGAAAAAGGGCAGGAAGAGAGATAACGGGCCAAATAAATAACACTTTTTCTATGCACCACCTTGACTTAACTTTAGAAAGACTTTTTAGAATTAAGCCCCTCAAATGACTAGCTGAAAACGGCACATGGGTCTGTCGTATGCCCAGAGATCAGGAAACTTGGGCTTTGCAGGACTGACAGCAGAAAATGCTCCAAAATCAACTGTCCTCCACTGAGAATTCCCCGTCAGCTGTCAAGTAAGACTCTGTCCAATGAATCCAGCCCTCCGAGACCACAAATGGGAAGAGAGGATCTCCTACAGACAAAAAGCAGACCTTGAGGGATTCTAGGGATTAAGCCCAATACTTGCCATTACACTCAGAGCCCTTGTGGAAGCCAGCAGCATATGGACTCCAGATGCTCCATAGGGGTCTCTCTGGGAAGAGGCTGCCCTCCGCTGCCCCGGAGCTCGCAGCAGGTCATGAGGGAAGGCATCCGTGCGTCCAGCAGTAAAGTGTAGGCCAGTCTTCTCATTCAGGCTTGAGTCCTGTGTTCAAGTTTCTGTGTTTCCACTTGCTCCCCTAGGAAGGCAAGTCCAATCTTGCCTTGTGATGCTGGAGTAAGAATGAACCAGCATGGGAAATGGGAAATGACAGGTAATTATATGGCTTTAAATGTCTCTGTGGCAAAAAACCAAACAAACAACACCATTATGTACTTGCCCAAACCACTTGTAAATCCCAGAATCCTTTGCAGCTAGTTGAGGCCATGTGACCATGTTCTGACTAATGGAATGCAGGCACAAGAGTTGTGCATCACATCTTGCCTAAAAGCAACTCCATACCTTCTCACAATCTCACTCCTTTAATGGTTACATCCATAGAATCCAGAGAAGAACTCCAAAACCCTAGGAGATAGTAAAACCACAAAATGGAAGACGCTTAGACTCCTGAGTAGCTACAGAGAAAGCCAGCTGCCTCCTGGGAGCAGTCACTTTGGATTTTGCATGAATGAAAAATGAAAGTTTTATTGTGCAAACTCCAGAGTGCTGGAGTTTGTTTAAATCATTACTTATTCTACCTAATTCAGGCTTTGAATAAATCCTCGATAAGGAAATCACGAAGGTAACTGGAACGTGGAAAGGAAAAAGAGAGGAAATCAGAGAAGGCAGGCGCATTTGGAGAAGTGATTCAAAATGTTGAGGCAGCACATTTATCTCCTACCCACCCACTGACCGTCCTTCCCCAGTGCTGTTATTCTCAGCGTGAAACTTCTGCGTGCTTGCCTGGAGTTGGGTGTGAGCATTAGCTAGGTCCCCCTCTCCTCCAGCTGGCCGGCAGTGCCTAACTAGACAGACAATGAGACATACCGAACAGCCCGTGGGGATCTTGGTCTCAGAAAGCAATGAATCCAGGCCAAGCACCACTAAAGCTATTTTTCTTTCTTAAAAGACAGCGGTGGTAAACCACACTGTCCCTCCACACTTCATGTTCAGTGCTGTTTAATTAATCCATAGTCGGCTATTGACAAGTGGAGGGAGGATTGCTGAATGGTTACCAAATTGACATCAATTTGCATTGGATCAATAATTAATAAATATAAATATATAAAACTATTTAGTATAAAGTGCGCCCTATTCAATTATTATTCCAGAAATGATTTTAGAATATTTTCATGTAAAAAAATCCAGGAAGATATTTTTATGCATAAATATCTTTATTTTGAGACAAATTCCTTTCAAAGATTCAACCTTGTCTTGCTCTTTTTGGTATTATTTTCTTGTGGTAAAATATCCATAACAGAAATTTATAATTTTAGCAATTTTTAAGTGTACACCTCAGTGATACTATTTACATTTCTGGTATTTTGCAAATATTACCACTATTTTCAAAACCTTTCCATCACTCCAAACAGAAACTTGGATACATTAAACAATAACCCCCCATTTCTGCTTCCTTTCTTCAGTCCCTGGTAATCTCTAATCTACTTTCTACCTCTATGAATTTCCTATTGTAGACATTTCATGTAGGTGGAATCATAAAATATTTGTTTTCTTGTTGTTGATTTCTTTTACTCAGCATATTCCTTCTCCGTGTTTACCCATGTTGTCCCATGTATCAGAACTTCATTCTTTTTATGACTAATATTCCTTTGTATACACATACCATATTTGCGTTACTCAGTCATCTCTTGATGGACACATGCTTAGTAATGGGCTCCCTCTATTTCTCAATAATGGGCTGTTTTCCTCTTTTGGCTACTGTAAATAATGCTGTTATGAACATTGATGTGGCATGTGTTTATCCAAGTCACTGCTTTCAGTTTCTTTGAGTACATACTCAGTTGTGCAATTTCTACATCATATAATAATTCAATGTTTACTTCTTTGATATATTTACAACTTGTTTCCCACAAGATTTAAAAAAACAGATTGAACTAAAAATTTAGAAGAATGCTCTTGCCAAGCTATAGGATGATAAGCTGAGTGACCTGACTATCTCTGAATAGTTTTCCCTATTTAGTGACTAGGCCAATTAGCTCTCTTCCCTGTTCAGTCATTACAGGGTTTACACTTGGGACTTCTAAACACGGGGATAAACGGCTCATGAAGATAATGAATCTTGAGCTTCAAGGGCACTCACTTACTTGACATTTTCCAAGGTTCTAGGAAGAGCTGTTACAGTCACATACAATCACATATTATCTTAATTTTCAAAAATGGGCTATTTTAGCTATGTCAAAATACATTTACTTTTAATTCAGGGACCTAGAGAGAGGTGTAGTATACTTCCTTTCAAGCATAGATAAATAACCAACATTGCACTCTGGGAATGCTTTCATGAACACCCCTGCTACACGGTGTGAAAGCTAACCGGCACTATGACTTGAAGGAGATGTAAATGGATCTGTTAGGATTTGGCTCTTGCATATCCCACAAAGGCCTATGTGCTTGATGCTTAGTTTCCAGCCTGGTACTATTTGGAGCTGATGGAAACTTTAAGAAGTAAGGCCTAGTGGGGGAGGGGTCTTTGAGGAGTTCAAGATGTTCCCTCTAAGAGTTTTTTTTTTGGGGGGGGAGGAGGGGAAAGACTGGAGTCCCACAATTCCTTGCAACACCACACCCCGAGAATTAAGGTTTGAACCTTAGAAGGACCCTCAGTCATACCATGGTTGTATGCTACTTTCTGGATCATGTAACGTTTGTGATATTATTCAGGTTTTTACATTGTGTAATCTATTTGGACTTCTGATTTCTTGGTAAACATTTCACATTCATAGTAAATTTTATGTGTGTAAATTTTTTTTTTTTTTTTCAAAGAAGGTCTCAGAATTGTCCAAGCGGCAGGCCTTAAAAATGTGGGTCTGCCTCTGTCTAAATACATTAAGTTTTGTCACCATCAGGTCACTTTAATGCAAACCTTTACTCTTTTGTTGTAGACAGTGACCCTGGGCATCTCAGGGTCACTGTCTACAACAACAAATCTTCTCAATAGCCTTCACTTCTGCCTACTACTCTTCCACATTAAACCAGCCCCCAGTGTCTTCTACTTTCATAGGCTCTTTTTTTTTGAAGTCCTCTGTTTAATTTGTTTTTGCTTGGTTTTCTTTAGTAGATTTTTGTAGTAGGTTAAATGTCCCCCAAAGATACCTCAGTCAAAATTCCTGGAAACAGTGAATATTACTTAGTCTTAGTTCAGGCTACTACAACAAAGTACCACGAGCAAGAGAAATTCATTTTTTGCGCTTCTGGACTCTGGAAGTTGGAGTCAGCATGTTGGGTTGTGGTGAGGACCTTCTTCCAATTTACAGAATGTGGGCATATTGTATCCCCTCAATAATGGAAAGCAAGTAAGAATTTTGGTCATTTTTTTTAAAGAGGAAAAGTCCAAAACATGAAGGCTTCACCCTCTTGACCCAATTATCTCCTAAAAGACTCATATGCAAATATCATGACATTGGAGGTTAGGCTGTAATTCAGATGGAAGGTTAGGGATCTCAGTTCTTAACTTGTGCACCGAAACAATGAGAAAATCAACTTTGCATGAATGAAGATATCTCTGGAAGAATGTAAGAGCCCCAGAATACAATTAGGGTGCTACAGTAGCCTACAGGTGTGAATAAACTGGGAATGGATATATAGAAACAGGTAAGAAATATTCCTCCTGCATCACTTTAACCTCCTTCCCACATCTGTTGGCACAATACCATAAGACATACTCTTGGCAATGAGTCCCCCTGACGCAGGGGAGGGTGACCTCAAAGGTTTTTGCCACAGAGAATCCCAGTATACCTTAGATGTCACTGTAGAGGACTCCTACCATCCCTTTTGATGCAGTGGCCAGCTGCCAGAGTTACTCAGAACAAGAGCCACTGCATTCCCTTGGAGCTGGAAGTACTGAACATCACCTCAACCCCTTCAGTGCCATGCATCCCTGACACTGTCCCTGGTGAGGCTATAAGTGTTCATGCCTGGGAAGCATTGTTCACTGAAAGGCCTAGTCCCACATAGTCCCAGTGCCTGCTGTGCTACTGCACAGGTACTTGCATGCCCACAGTACCTGACACCTACTGCCATTATACATAGACAACCATGAGATGAGGTGCTAGCTAAAACTGTGCCGAGCACCCAGCAACCCTGGATCTTCTGCATTCACTACTTCTATAGT
Source organism: Dolichotis patagonum (assembly GCA_004027295.1). Classification (NCBI taxonomy): domain Eukaryota; kingdom Metazoa; phylum Chordata; class Mammalia; order Rodentia; family Caviidae; genus Dolichotis; species Dolichotis patagonum. The sequence continues at coordinate 24,221 of PVJX010001241.1, read as the reverse complement.
ACATGTACCTGCCTACAGGATTTAACCCAGACTCACGTGTGCTCATATGTTCAGCAGACCCACTGCTTGAGAGCCATCATGGAAGCAGCACCCCAAAACATCCATCCCACTCTGAAGCCAGTCCATAACACTCCTAGGTGGTGTCCTTGCATCCACTCGTAGAGGTTGTCTTTTGTACCTAAAGACAACCTACAAAATATGGAAAAGTGGATTGTTTTTATATAAAATAATAAAATTTACAGAGATAGCAAAATGCTGTAAGGCACAGGAAAAACCAGGGAAAATAGATTATCACCAGAAGAATGCAATAATTGTCAGTAACTGACCATAAGGAAATACAGTTCTATGAATTGCTAGAAAAACAATTTTTAAAATAATTGCTTTAAAGAATCTCAGAAAACAAGAGTGCACATATAAACAAACTGAATCAAGAAAACAATATATAAAAAAATAAAAGGCTCAATTTAAAGAAATCATTAAAAGAACTAGTTAAAATTCTACAACTGAGAAATGCAATGACAAAAGTGAAAAATATAATAGAAAGTTTTATCAGCTGACTCAGTCAAGCAGAATAAAGAATGATGGACTTGAACACAGATGCTTTGAAGTTATGCAGAGAAGAAAAAAGAATGAAAAAGAGCAAACAAATGTATGTAGTTTAATAGACACTGTCAAGAGAACAAATAGACTTATGCAATTTTTAGAAGCAGGAGAAAGAAAGTAGCATAAAATAATGATATTTAAATGAGTAGTGACTGATAACTTCCCAAATCTTGGGAGGGACATTGACTTCTAAAATTATGAAATTCAGAAATTCTCTAACAGGATCATCCCAAAAAGGAAGAAATATACCATCACACATTTTAATCATATTGTCAAGAGTTAAGAACAAAAAGAATTGTGAAAGCAGTAAGAGAAAAGTGAGTTGTTCCATATAAAGGAACCTACCGAACTCTATCAGTAGATTCTTCAGCAGAAACCTTGCAGACAAGGAAAGAGTTGATAATAAATTCTGAATGTTCTGAAAGAAAAAAAAATCTGTCAGAAGGACAACCCAGCAAAATTATCCTTTATAAAAGATAGAAAGGTAAATTCTTTCCCATACAAGAAAAACCTGAGGAAGGTTATCATCACTGAAATTATCTTATAAGAAATATTTAGAGTTTTTCAATTTGAAATGAAAATATGTTAAACTGTATGAAAGCACAGAAAAATAAATTTCACAGATAAAAGTAATTATATAGGCCAGAGGTATAGCTCAGTGGCCCAGTACCTGCCTGACAAGTGCAAGGTCCTGAGTTTGATTCTTGGTACTAAAAAGAAAGTAATTGTATAATAAAATATAGAATAACATAATACTGTAATGGTGTACATAAGCAAGTTTCAATCCTAATATGACAGTTAAATAACAAAAATATTAAGAATGAGTATAGGTTGGGGATAAAGGTCAGTGGCATAGCACTTGCCTGGCAAGCGTGAGGTTGTGAGTTTGATTCCCAATACCAAAAAAAAAAAAAAATGAACAAATATAAAAGTTTATGAATGTTCACTCAGTATAACAAGAAGCAAAATTTTGGCTGTAAGTAAATGAACTATAGGAGGAGAGTAAATATAGTTTCATAGGAAACCAAAGTCAAATTAGGAACTTAGACGATTATGACAACACATTTTATGCAAACAACAACAACAGCGAAAATTTAATAGGACTCAAAATGAAAAAGAAAAGAATCAAAGCTTATTATTACCAAAAAATAATCAAGTAACAAGGATGACACCAAGAAAGAAAAAGGAAAAATAAACAAACAAAAAGAAACAGAACAGACAACTACAATAATAATGAAATGGTAGAACTAAATCCTTACCTATCAAGAACTTGAAATATCAATTGAATAAAAATCCTAATCAAAAATGGAGTGTGGCTGAATGGACTAGGAAAATAAGATCCAGTGATTTCTGTCTATAAGAGACTAACTTTAGATTTAAGAGCACTTGAATCTAGTGACTTACATCAGTCACTTTCTTGTTGCTGGAACAAAAAACCTTACACCCACAGTTTAAGGAGAAAAAGTTTGATTTTGATTCATAGTTTAAGAAGGTTTGGTTCATGGGGATAGTGGAGGAAATATTCTCAATTCATGGCATCCAAGAATCAGAGAGGAAAAAAGAGTTACAGAGAGATACATATCTTCTAATGGCATGGCCTCAGCAATTCACCTCCTTCAACACAGTCCCACATCCTAACAGCACACTGAGCTATGAATTCATCATTGGAGTAGACTACTGATGCATATAGTGCCCCATGATCCAATCACCTTCCAAAATGCCTACCTCTGAACACATGAGACTTCAGGGGACATTTTATATCTAAACCATAACACACACATAGACTGAAAGTAAAAGGATGGGGAAAAATATTTCATGCAAATTGTAATCAAAAACAAAAAAGCAGGAGTAATTATATTCATACCATACAAGATAAACTTTAAATAAAATGTCTCTAGACACAAGAATGTCATTATATAATGATTTAAAAGATCAAAAGATATAACAATTTAAATACATATGCACCCAACAACAAAGCACCATAATATATAAAGCAAATATTGATAGATATGAAGGGAGAAATTGATGGCAATATAATAATAGTAAGAAACATCTATATTCCACTTTTAATAATACGGTATCCACACAGAAAATCAATAAAAAATATGACAATATTTTGAACAATATAACAATAATTTGAACAATATAAACCAAATGGACCTAATGCACATATTTAAGACCTTTTACCCAATAGAAGAATATAAGTTTCTCAATTATATATGGAACATTCTCTAAGATAGACCATACGCACAGTAGATGATAAAACAAGTCTTAGAAATTGGGCATGGTAGCACATGCCAGTAATCCCAGCACTTGGGAGACTGAGGCAGGAAGATTGCTGGGGGTTTGATGCCAACCTGCAGTACATAGAGAGTTCAAGTCCAACTTGAAGTACATAGTGAGATACTGCCTCAAAATACCAGAATAAATAAATAAATAAATAAATAAATAAAATTAATTAATTTAAAAGTCTTAGAACATTTAAGAAGATCAGAGTTACACCAGCATCTTTTAGTATTTTTTAAATTAGGAATGCATAAAAGTAAGAAAATGGGAAAGTTCACAAACACATGGAAGCTAAATGACATACTCTTAATAACCATTAGTTTACAAAGGAAAACAAAAGTGAATTTTAAAAATGTCTCAAAAACACAAATAAAGGAACAGCATGCCAAAACTTTGGGCTGCAGCAAGAAAAGTAGTAAGAGGTGAGTTTATAGAAGCAAATGTTTGTTTTCATTAAATAAAAAGAAATATTATAAATGAACAACCTAAATTTATATTTCAGACAATTGGGAAAAAAATGAAGACCAAAATTAGCAGGAAAGAAATAATAACCTACAACCAAAATAAGTTAACTAAATAATTTAAAATAATTTTAAAATCAATAAAACTAAGAGTTAGATTTTCTGAAACAAATAAAATTGATATTCTTACCTAGACTAAATCAGAAATTAAAGCATAGATACCATACTGGATGCTTTAGAAACAAAAAGCACCATAGTAGAGCTACCAGGAAAAATTTATACAAATTAAACTTAACAGAGTTTGAAGAAAGAACCAATTTTTCAATCAAATATCAGTCCAGACTGAAAATGGTTTGGAATGCTCCACCACATCACATGTCTTTATAGAGACAGAAGACAATGTGACCTAAAGAAATACCCTGATTGGTTGTGGTCAACACTTACTTGCATGTTTTGGCACTTTCTGGCATCTCATTGTTTGGAAGTTCAGTAGTTTTGACTGGCTCAGGTTTGTTACAAAAGTGTATCTACTAACCAGTTTAGGCTATAGTTCACTATGGTATGTAGGGAGAAAGTGTTAGGTCATACTTAAATGTATGGAGGTAGGTTTAAGTGAAATTTAATTCCATTTGGCAAGGACTTTTTGAATAATTGGGAGCCAAGAAAAATTAGATAACTTAAAAGAAATGGCTGAATTCTCTGAAAAATACAACCTGCCAAGACTGATGCAAGAAGAAATAGAAAGCCTGAGTAGTCAGTAATAAAGAAGTTGAATCAGTAATCAAAAACTTCCCAACAAAGAAAAATCCAAGTCCTAAAGATGTCTTCACTGATGAGTTCTGCCAAACACTCAAAGGAAGATCAAATCTTAACTCCAAAACCTTATGAAACTGGAAACTTCACAAACTTTATTATGCACGTGTACCAGCTCCCCAAAATAACTGCAAAATGTATGTTCTGCAAACATGTACTGACAAACAAACAAACAATATAGCAAGAAAGTACTGGTCAATATATTTAATAAACATTTATGTAAGTTCTTGATGCTATCAAGGCAAATATCTAACAAAATAATTCACCTACTCATAAAAAAATTATACAACATGACCAAGTGGAATTATTTTTGGGAAACAAGATTGGGTCAGTATATGCAAATTAATAAATGTGATATAACTTTAACAGAATGAAATAAAAATGATAATATTGATAGATCTGGAAAAAAGTATTTGACAAAGTTCAGCACCTGTTCTGATAAAAAGTCTCAAGAAAATGGATATAGAATGAATTCATTGCAGGATAGTAAAATAAAAACACTTATGAAAAGTGTATGGAAAAAGTCATATGGATGAGGAGAGTGATGTTACTGAAATCTTTCCCTAGAAGACCTGGGACAAGGCCAGGATGCCCACTCTCAGTGCTATTCAGTATAGTGCTAGATGTTCTACCTAGAGTGATTAAACAAGAAAAATAAATTAAACATACCTAGCTAAAACAGATAAAAATTATCTTTCTTTATAGGTAGCATGACCTTGTAGACAGAAAACTGTAGAATCCATGAAAACTGTTAGAACTAGTAAATTCATTCAGCAAAGTTACAGGACACAACATCAACATACAGAAATCAGTAGCATTTCTTTAAACAACAGTGAACTGCCTGAAAAGGAAATGAAGAAATCAGTTCCACTTACAATAGCATCCAAAAATTTTAAGAAAAAAATTATCAAGGTTGTGAAGATCTGTTACATTTAGAACTATAAGATATTGATAAAAGAAATCGAAGAAAACACAAGTGGAAAGATATCAAGGTTCATGATTTAGAAGAATACTATTAAAATGTTCATAAAATTTGATGCAATCCAGAGATTGTGTCAAATTCCTGTCACAATTATGGAGGTATTTTTCAAAGAAAAAAAAAATAATTCATATGGAACCATAAAGACTCTGGACAGCTAAAGCTGTCTTGTGAAAGGTTGAAGTTTCTACACTTTCTAATTTCAAATTACATTAAAAAGCTATGGGAGGTAAAATCAGTATCTTCAAGAGATACCTGCACTTTCATGTTCACTAAAGTCCTATATGCAATCGCTAAACTATGGAACCCACCTGTCAGTAGGTATGGAACTGGATATTCACATGCAATGCAATATGGGTCAGCCTTGAAGAAGAAAATTCTTCCATTTTTAATAACACAAATTAACCTCAAGGATATTCTGCTCAGTTCAATAAACCAGACACAGAAAGACAAATACTTTATAATCTCACTTGTATGTGGAATCTAAAAAAGTCAAATTTGTACAAGCAGAGAATAAAATAGTTATTGCAAAGCAACTGGAGATGGGTGTGGGAGGATTACAAAGATAAAGACTGCAAACTTTAATTTTATGTTAAATAAGTAAGTTCTAGAGATTTAATGTTCTATAGCTTATACTTGAAATGAGCTGAAAGTAGATCTTGTGTTCTCACTACACACAAAAATATTTATAACCATAAGGTGATAGACATATAAATTAACTTGACTACAGAAATCATTTCACAATATGTATGAACACAAAAGCATCAGATTATATGCAATGAATCCTATTATTTGTATATAAATTTTAGGACACAAATATTAAGTCTGTTGCAGTTACTTTTTATGTCCAAAATGAATGTCATAGATGAAACTGAGTTAAGAATCTTACAATTGGAAGAGAGATTATCCTAGATTGGTCTGAGATGTTGTATGTATAGATAACAATTCCTTATAGTGAATATGTTTATTATGTATCAAAACATAAACTGATGAAAAATAGAAAGAGGAAACAAAAAATTTAAGAAGAGGAAAACAGATTTGACATGGACAGCAGGAAGAAGACGGAAACAGAGATTGGAGTGAGGCTTCACTGAGCTAAGGGTTGCTGCCAGCCACTAGAATCTGGGAAAGGAAATGGAATATACCTTGGAGCCTCTAGATGGGCATGACCCTGCTGGCACCTTAGTATTAGCCCAGGAAACTGCTTCCCTAGAACTGCAGAGAAACAATGTGTGTTAAATCACCTGGTTAATTTGTTATAGTAGCCACAGAAAGCTAATTACTCATATTACTCAGCTTTCTATTACTATAACAAAATACCTGAGATAACAAGTTTTAAAAGGATAAATGTTTACTGTGGCTCATGGCTTCACTGTTTTCAGTACATTGCCATTGTTCTGCTGCTTTTGTCTCTATGGTGAGCAGGCCACATTGTGGGAGACAAGTGGCAGAGGAAATTGCTCACCTCATAGAAGCCAAGCAAAAAGAGAAAAAGAAAGAAAGGGGCCAAGGTAACAAGATCCCCTTAAGAGCATTCCTCTTGATGGACTACTTTCCTTTCATTAAGTCTCCTCTATTAAATATTCTATCACTTCCCAATAGGACCACAGGCTAGAGACCAGGACTTCAATATGTGGGCCTTTTTGGGTTACTTATCCAAACAACAGAGCCTGTCTATCACGGATCTGTTTCAAAAGATTCAAATTTCTCTCATTCAAATAATTTCTGGTTCTAAAATTCTGGTTACCAGTCCCACTGTTCTAGAGGTTCCATGTTCTTTTCATCAGAGGACAATTGAAACCCTTGTGCAAAGTTTCGTGAGCACCCCTACTCAAGCCTTGGCAGTCTGGTAAAATGGCTCACCCTCGAAGATCTCTAACAGAGTGGGGAGGCCAAGCCCCATTCCATGTTGATTCTTGTAGCTCCAGCTCTGTCTCTTTCCTGGAAAGACTCATACAGGAGCTGGGGACTTCCTCAATCACTTATCCAAACAAAACAAGAAATAAAGCAAATCTTTAACTATTTTAGAGGAGCATAGTTTGTGCTCATTTCCTCATCTTGTTTTTAGTAGAAGAGGATGTTGACTGTTTATTCTGGAAGCCACTGGAAGAAAAGATTCTCTTTCTGAGTCCAGTAAGTCTCCAAATATCAATTGAGTGACTATGTTCAGGCATCTGAGAGGGTATTAATGGGGCAAGGCATAGCTTCTGCTCTCAAGGAGTTTAAGACTTGGCTGGAGCAAGAGGGGAGGCTATCACAGAAGTCAGAGTACATGAAATGTCACAGCAAAGTGTAATGGGGTGACAGGAGGAAGATCATGCTAACATGGAAATCAGGAAGCCTCCAGGAAGAGTCGTCTTGAGGTGGTTCTGGAGAAAGTGGACTCAGGTAAGCTAAGACATTAATGCTTAAAACCCCAGACTATAAGAAAATTAAACTAAAAAGGAAATTATAAACCGTATTTTAGTGCAGGGAGTGGCATAATAAATCAAATAATAAGTATTTTAGGCTTTGCAAACCATGTGGTCTCTGTCTAAATGACTCTACTCTGCCACCATAAGATCAGTGCAGCTATAAACAGTCATAAACAAATGGGTATGTCTATATTCCAATAAAACTTTATTTATAAGAATTGGCAAAGGGCCAGAATACCACCTAAGGAAACTCTGGGCCTTGAATCACCACTGGAGATCTCTGAGCAGGAAGATGACATTGTAAAACCACCAGTGATATGCATTTGGAAAAGCAATCTGACCATATGGGAATGTAAGAATTGGAGAAGTGAAATTGAGTGTAGAAAAAACAGATGGGAAGCAGTTACAGTGGTTTGGATAAGAGGCCCAAATTAGGGTACTGATGCAGAGAGAGAAGTCCAAATTCATAGAATATGGCAACTTCTTGCATGTAAGAGGGAATGAATTAAAGATGGCTTCCAAAGAGAGCCTGGAGGACAGGCTTCGTGAGGGAAAACATGTGAATAATATAATGAGGGAGGTGAATAGGCCTCCGATGCTTTCTGAACTTCAGGCGCTCAGAAAATAAAGTCAAAGAAGCCAGCAGGGAGAGTGTCTGCTGCGGAAGGCAGGCATAAAACCAATCTTTATATTGGTTTTTAGGCAGTGTGCTTAGGCAGCTGGTGTCAGGATGCTCGATCTGTTTTGGACAGAGGCATCACAGCACAGGCCCGGAGGTCATGTGGGACTCAGGGCTGACACTGGGCTCCAGTGTGGGCCCCAAGCCTTCCCAACAAGACAGCACCTGACACCCTCGGAGTCTGGCCAAATCTGGGCTGCGAGCAAGGGAGGATGAGGACCTGTGCGCTGCTGAGAGTCTCAGAGGACAGCCAAGGCGGAACAAACCAGCCCGGCGGGCGCAGGCGGAGGCGGGGCCCAGTGACCATGGACGCTGCGTGTGTGGGCCAAATTGCTTTCTAATTACATTGCTCTGCAGACAAGACAAAACTGTGTCTCCTGAAAAGCATGTACGTGGAGTCGGGGTGAGTCTGGAGGAGGTCAGGCTGCGTGGAAATCTGGAGCGGGGAGTCATGTTTCAGAGCTCATTAACGTGCCCTCGGTCAGGGAAGACAAGCACGGTGAAGAGGCAGCCAGGAGGCCGCGACTCAGCAGAACATTAGGGATGCGCTCTGAGGAATCGATCACATTTAAATGGAATAGGTGATTCTGAAGGAAAATGTGCCATTTGACCACGAATATCTCATCATTTCTCTGTGGAACTTAATCTAATACACTCCTGGAAAGGTAATATAAAGGTTGGTTTTTCTGCCTGTGTCCCACAGCAAGCACTCTCCCTGCTGCTAGGCCTGCTGAGACAATTTAGCTGAAGAGGAGCCACCTTAGAGTTTGCCACATTTCTATTTGACAAAGAGGCAGTTTGCTCACTAGTTACACATTTTCTTGCTGAGATGCAAGTGTTCAGGTTTGGCAGATATCGAAAATGCTATTTTGATATTTTATGTACTTTCTTGGGAATCTGTTTCAGAACCACAGCCATAAAGGAAATATTCCTGATGCACAAATATAAATATAATAGTATCATTTGGAGTTATTTATTTCCTAGGCAATCAGTCAGGAAACATTAGGAAATACATTCAGAGTTGTTTCAAATATGATTCCAGTCAAATGAGTTTTCTTTTCATATGATTTTTTTTAAAGAAGCATAAAAGAATGAAAGGCTCTCAAAATGAGGTCATAAATATGAATACCTTTATCAAAATTTTGACGAAATGCAGTGACTTTAGTTGTACCTAAACAAATGCTGATAGTGAAACCCCATACTACTTATGATGTTAATATGCACAATAGCTAACATGCAGCTGGTGATTCCAGAACGTTGTGACAACTCTTCCAATTTGGTCAAGATGAAAGCTCAGCCAGCTTCCGTCAGTTTCTGCACCCAGGCCCCCAGGTGGCCTGAGCAAGGTGATCCCCAGCCATTTCAAGTTGCCGTTGCATTTACATGCCGTGTGCTCTGCCTGTAGTTTAGAAGAACTGGTTCAGAAGCCATCACGAGAAAGGGAAGCGTGAGTCCTTGCTGTTTCTCATGGGCTGTCAAGGAAGGTGCTGACTTGGGGATGAGCTTGCCAGTTGGGTCAGGCAGGAGAACAAGTGGTAAAGCAAGCGAGGAGGTGGTCTAACAGCGCTTTTTCTGAAAATTTTTTCTTGGAGTCTCTTAAAAGTTAGTTTGGCCTTAGAAAGACCTGAAGGTGACTGGGTCAAGAGCAGACTCTGCCTTGCAATCACGTCTACCTATTTGGAGACTCCTGCCCTGGAATGTGCGTCACAAACAAAAGACTGGAAACCTCAGGACTGCGTCACTGCTTCTTTCCTCGGGTGAGTGAGGACTGGACCTCACCACCAAGCCCTGGCTCTGTGGAGCGCTGCTGGACACAGCGGGGAGGGACCCGGTGTTTCGTGCCGCTGGGCAGGTTCAGCCTCAGGCAAGAACTTGTACCCTTTGTTGAAATGTTAGTAGGAGACACTCAGTGAGCATCTTGTCCCACCATACTGGCATAGAGGCCTCATATCAGATGGTGAAACTACAGACATAGTTTTCTGTTTAAGGATTTCAGGAAACAAACTTGTGGAGGCGGACATATGAGGAACGTCTCTGCATGCAGATGGCACCCAAGTTTGGCCCTGGTATATCCATACCCTGGGCACACATAATTGGCAATATCTGGAGTAAGAAAATAGAAATATGCTGATTCTTAGAAAACAAAATTCCATGTGAAAAGCTAATTCATCAGTGTTAATTTTGGTGAATTGTGTGGTTTGGATCATAGCATGCAACCTTCAAAAATAGAAGGAAAATAAAGACAATTCCAAAGTCACCCCTAACAAAGACATAGTATCATCTCAGCATGGATCACACACACACACACACACAGCGCTAAATAGACTACATGATCTCCTTCCTCATCCTAAATTGGCCTGTTTCCCTACCCCTGCCTGACCCAGCCCCGGGGGCTGTGGCCTGAGAAAGGAAGTGACTTGCTGAGATGAGAGGTTTTCCCTGGTGACCTCCATCCAGCTGGCCACAGTGGGGGGTTTCGTCTGGGGGCCACATATGCAGGATGTAAGAATGTGCCAAGACCAACAAAGATAAGGTCTTGACACAGGACTCTTCCATCCTTAAGGGCAGGGAACAGGGGTGAGTGTCAGGTCTGAGTCCAGCACTTGTTTCGAAGACCTTCAGTCAGAAGAGCCAAATGCACTTAAACGGTGGCCTATTTAGAAGAGATGAGTCAAGATCACAGCCAAACAACTTTAAAGCAATTGTATCAGCTGAACTGGGAGGCCAAAGCGCCCATAAAAGTGGTCTGTGCTCATGGAATCATCTCTACGGTGAGCACCACTGTGATCTAGAAGGGACAACCTTCCTCTGCTCAGCTCCACACACTCCCAGACATTATCTTCATTCTCTCCCAAGCAGTCTTGATGTTAAGCTTGGGAGCATAATGAAATCAGAAAAAACAAACTTGAAGGCAAAGAAAAAAACCGACTTGGGAGAGAGACATGTAATGAAAAAGCTGCCTTACCCGAGTGAGGTTTCTGGACCTGGTATTGCCTGACGGTCCCACAAACTCTACGCTGCTATGAGGGCGACACTGGCATTTGACACCCACACAGTCTCCCTCAGATCAGAGACTGAAGGTGTGCAGAGAAGGGGTGCTCCACTTGGCATCTCAAACTGTCCTTTATTCATTTCTGTAAACACATTCCCCACTCTGGGAAGGGAAATGCTTGCCCAGGTTGTAAAGAGCCCCGGGCTATGCTCTCTGTGTTTATTGTCATTACAGAAGGCAGGATCGTGGCCTCCTCTTTTGGTAGACAGCCCTGAACTGCTCAGGTGTGATTGCTGACACCAGTCGGTCCAGCCCACTGTTACCAGGAATTTCTGTCTTCTTCTCCAGACCAACTGACCTGGTTTCCCCTCCACACTCAGTTCTTGCTCTGGTGCCATGTACCATATCCGGGCAGTAGACTTCCCATGTTGCACATTAAACCCCTCCTGTGACTGCTGAGCGACACAGAATGGAGACTGAGAAAGTTGGAGGAGTTGGGGATGAGACCTTACCTTTCACAGCAGATGTTTCTGTGTTTGTTTCCTCCCCTCTCCAGAGGACAGTAAATGCAAATTGTTCATTTGAGCAATTTCCATCTGATTTGGTCGGTCCCCATCCTCTTGCTGTGAAATGTGCTCAGCTCTTCAACCAAATTGCACGGATGGTTGTGAAGGCAGAAAACCTAGTTTGCATACTTCGAATTAGAGGAATGCATCAAGGTGTTCGGGAACCAGAGGCTCACACCACCCAAGTAACAAAGACGCGGGCCCTCGGGGAAGGAGCACAGTGAGCCTTAGCAGCTCTGACACCAGAGAGAGGCAGCAGATCTAATGGAATTTATTTAAAAAATGTATAGATCATTATAAAATGTTTTGAAATTTTAAGTTGAGCATCTTTCTTAAGCAGGTGTGTGAGGGATCAAAATTTAAAAGTATCCACGGTCCACCCACGCCTGCTCATGCCAACTCATCCTGGTTTTAAGGAAGAGGAATCCTAATTAGGTTTTTCCTCCCTGGGTGTGGAGCTACCTTCTGCAGCTGACTTCCTCAGCAACTTCAGTTTCCCTGGAACTCCTAGGCAAGCAGAAAACTCCGGAAACCAAAACCATGACACCTACAGAGTTCCCTGAGGACAAGACCACCCAGAACCTTTCTGTAACCTGTGATAACTGACCAAATTGCAAGTCAGGAAAACCAGGTTTGATGAGTGATCGCTTCTGAGGTCTCAGAATGTTTTGGCTCGGCGGAGGACATTTGGATTCAAGGTTTTGGTTTTTGCATCTGGTTTGGAGAAAAATGTGTGGTATAATTTCCTCTTCAGAAGGGTGGACTGTCTTCGAGCCTGGGGAAGGCAGAGCCTGAACCCTGCCACTGCCCCTTGTCTTCCCACAGCTGTTCCAGGGACCCCTGGGGACTCAACCACCACTGGGACCAGACAGCCATGTCACAAATATTTACCGTAGCTTCTGCCCTCCAGGAATTTAGTTGCACAGACTTTGGTGACAGGGATTTTTAATTGAGCTAATAAAGTTTCACTGTGCTCCTCAGTGGAGTCAAAAGTCCTGACATCCTCTGTTTCTAATTAAAGACATGTGGGCAGAAGATAGGCAGCGCCTTCCTGTTACCTCTGTGTATAAGTCTGGCCTAATGGCATCACAGTCTGTCTGCCACCCATTTTCTGGACAGTTTTAAATAGACCACCTAATCTCTCTGCAACTGGAGAGGAACACGCACCTGGCAAAAGGGTGTCCTGCGGTATTTCATTGGTTGATGATTATCAAGTGGTACTAAAAATGTGTCAGAAGCAAAGTTCTGGGTTGTCAAAATGCCCATCCATCACCATAAGCAAATTTATTCCATAGCACTTCAGGTCTTTTGAACTAAATCAAGTAACTGCAAAACGTCTCTCGAATAAAAAGGAGAAGGTCCAAGTAATAACTTCATCTAAATGAGAAGTTAACTACTTTCTGGGAACAAAGTGTTTTTCTACTGGGGTGCAATGACTATCAGTGCACAGTTTTGAAGACCACACACTCTCCTGGCAACATGTTTGTGCTTTTTCCTCCAAGAATATATACCAAGAAAAGTCACAGTTTATTACAGTAGTTATAAGGCCAAGTCAACCTTTCCAAATGAGTCAAGGTGTTTAGTTAGTGGACAGTGTGATCAGATCTGTTATTTGCAAATGAGAGCCATAGAAGGAGGAGTTAGTGTTTATTGAGCACCTACTCTATGATGGCATCTGCTGACAGCCTGGGCGTAAGTCCATTAAAGCAATGTGGACCTGTGCAGCAGGTAACTCAGTGCCCCATTTTAGAGAAGAAACTGAGTTGCATAGAAATTAAGCAATTTCCCCAAACCTGTGTTGCTTAGAGGTGACAGAACTAGTAAGGGAACACAGGCAGTGTGACTTCAGGCTAGTAGGGACCACATACAATGCTACCTCTGGGCTTCCTATATCTGGTTCAGAAGTGCGGCCCAGGTAAGAATTCTACTTCACTGGCCATTCTAGACCTGGAAGTCAAGAGTCACGCAGGAAATACGATTCCATCTCACTTCCTGTCCATCAATTCTGTCTTACGGCCATAAAGGAGAACTTATTTTAAAGATAGATTCTTCTTGAGTGAGGAAAGAAGAGAAGAGATTTCACACTAAGTTGCATGAGGTTCTAAGAGGGTAGAGCATTTCAGTATTTTGAAATTTATGGGTCCTCCAATATTGACAATGGCTGCATTAGGTATTTTGTTAAGGATCCTTGTCAGACACTAAAACACAAGTCATTTGCCTCAGTTGACTCATCAGAGATGTGCTCAGAGCTTCTCACATCTAAAACACTAGGAAAACAGCTCATCTGCCCTGCTGATGGGACTCCCCCAAAACTTCCCCAGGGTCCAGAGGTGACTGTGTTGTCACACCTTCCCAAGAGTGACTTTAAAAAAATTTTTTTTTTTTTCTGGAAAGAGGTTGGAAACAAAGAGCAAGTATCTTTTCTATTCTGAAACCAACTGAATCAGGATTGAAACTTATTATAATTCCAACACCTTCTGCTCTGAAATAAAGCTTGGAGACCTGGCTGAACTGACACAAGGGCAAGAGAGGAGATACTGGCCAGAAGGGGTAGAAAAGGGAGCCATATGAGGCCTGCACACCTGGGCTTGCCCAGGTGATTTGACCGTTATCACAGGTAAGTTGTTGCTTTCTTGGATTTGCTTGCTAAGTCATGAAGCCAGAGTTTATGTTGAGTAAATATGGTGTTTTTGTGGTCTTATAGATGGCTGTGCATACTCAGAAAACCTGGAAACCTGCATCCAGAGTGGCTGGCCACCCCAAAAGAGAACTATCCCAAAGCCCAGGTTCCACCGAAGGAGACTAAAGCAAAGGTTGTCTGAGTGCTATGTGTGTTCCAGCGTGTGTGTGTGTGTGTGTGTGTGTACGCACATGTGCATGCGTAACTGGATAGCTCTGCTCACTAAGTCTGTAGGAGGGTTTTTGCCCAGAGTGGCCGGCCCTCCCTGCAGCACACAATTCGTCTACCACATCCTGCCCCTCCGCTTCCTCCGCTCCTTTCCCAGCTCAAGAAGCCAAGATGGGAAGTCTCTCACGACCCTGTGGCTTGGCCAGGAGGAAGCCTGAACTTGATACAGCTGACTTGCCTGGGGCCTGGTAAGAGCATTTATCCCAAGTCTATGTTCCTTTTCTTACCTATTTTTAGACTGATGTGCAGACCTCTCCCAGGGCTCAGAATGATCTCTGGGGAGGCTGGGCCAGGCCAGGGAGGAGACCGATGTGCTGGTAGGGCTGCTACACACCTGAGTGGGAATTCAGGCAGTGGTTAGCTCTGGTTTGCTTTAAAAGAGAGAAAGAAACAGTCTTCAACAGCTCCTCTCCACCCCCAGAGAATGAAGGAGGCGGGTAAGGACACGTGACCTGGGAATCCAGGCATACGGAAGTGACAGCACAGTAAGAAGGTCATGCTCAGTGACCACAAGTAGCAGCAGCTGGTCATGGTACAGGCCTGGGCAGAGCTGCTGCCCCACCCTGGACTCTTCCCTGGGAGCCACACCCTATTCCTCAACCTGTAGTGACCCAGGGCTCTTCACCTGCTGCTTCTGCAGGATTGTCCCCACTTACCTGCTCTATGCCCTTCAAGCCCAGCTCAAGTGCCACCAGAGCTTTTCCCCCTCCAAACAGTTGAGGTGTGGCTGTTATGCCCCCCGACTGGGAAAGGTGGGGAAAGGGACCATGGCTTGGTCATCTTCGTGCCAAAGTGGGCACATAACGGGGATGAGAGTGGCAGTCTGGTTGAGACCAGCCTGGGAGGCTTGGCAGGCAATGCTGGGTGTCAGGTGCTCAGTAAAAGTGAAGGAGTGAACTCACAAGACTGGTGTGCAACACGATGACATGCAACAGAAGGTGTCATAAATGGGCACAACCTGAGAAAATCAAAACATGTTCATTTATTGTCCTGCTTACCCGTGGTTGTACTTTCAGTTATAAAGCTTGTTCGTTCTCAGAGTTGTGAATCCACTCTGTGTCCCCAGAGATGTGAGTCAGGGGGTCAAATGTTGCCAGTGTGCAAATAAAACATAACAGTAAAATACGGAAAATATCTTCTCTGACTTGTCACCAGTGTCAAACATACTCAGGCAGAATATCATATCTGGAATAATCAGACTTGACATTGGGAATTTAAAAGGAGAACCAGCAATCAGAAGCTGGCCATGGGCTTTGCATGAGGCAAATCACTGCCAGTCACTCAAAAATGGTGTTTGGCCATGTCCCATGTTCACACACTTGCCAGAGCTTGGTCACGTGCACTCCTGGTGAGGTTGAGCAGGTCAGATCTGGACCAGAGCTGGAAGATGAAGGCAACCAGGAGCAGCTCAAGTGGAGACCACAGAGAGGGGCAGTGGCAGGCAACGGCCAGGACTTTTGCAGCCCTGTTGTGCCTTTCCTGTTCCCTTGGGCACTTGTCCAAAAAAGCTGTCCTCCCACCTTACCCTCCTTTGACAATAGAGAAGTTTCTTTCTCTTGCTCTGGGACACTGTGCTAAGCTTTCCCTCTCTGTCCAGCCTCTGAGTAGCTGAGTCCCCCAGTGTGTTTCCTTTCTTTCACCACTTCCCTAAGAGCTACTTTTCGGACCACTTTGTTGACTCTCGGTCCACGGAAAGTAATGAGCTCAGCCCAGGTGTCCAGCACTTTGGCATTTGTGACCTGGGTACCCTGGGTCTCCACTTAACAAAGGGGAATCAGACAGGAATGAGGAGGAACTACAGAGTCACAGCACGGTGAGGCCAAGCCAGAGCAAGGAGCCACGTTTGACGGACAAGCGACTAGGTAAGCCCAGTGTATGTGGAGAAGCAGCCCAGATGGAGGATGGGAGAAACTGACCTGTCCAGAGAGGCCATGAGAATCAGCTCGAGAGCAGACCTAACCCTATGACTGGGAGCAGCATTTCACAAACAGGCAGGTCGCCTTGGTCATGAGTCTAGCTTTACTGCTGGCTCAGCTCAGCTGAAGAGGGGCTGACAGTTCTGATGCCCCACAGAAAGGAGCTGAGTTCTAGGAAGCTCCCCACACCAGCGGTCCATCATCCAAGGGTCTAATCAGAATTCTCTCAGGAGTGATTTCAAAATGTCCACGCCAGACCTCACCCTGAACCCAAGCGCCAGAACCTCAGGTGAGTCTGGCGTGAGACAGACAAGCATGTATGGCTTTACAATATTACCCAGATGATTTGGATATAACTACCCTCTGTATCCTGCCCAAAGAGGGCATCATATGGGTTCTGCAATTTTTGAGACTAGTATGTTGTTTGCCTCAAATTTAGCACAGTTCCTAATGCAAGATACGCTTACCTAAAGTAAATATTTGTCTATTTACTATTTGTCATATTACAGTGATCCATGCATACTCATTTTTATAGCAACACAAATCATGATTGCTAAACCTTGGAAGTGGCCTAAATGTCCATCAACAGATGCACGAATAAGAACTGTGGTATTCATACACAGCGGAGCACTGCTCTGACATAAAGAAGTGTAAATTTGAGTCATTTGTAGGAAAATGGGTGCAATTTGAGACAATAATCTTAAGTGAAATAAATCAGCCACAAAAACTTAAATATTGCATGATTTCTTTTACATGAGAAACTCAAACTATAAATAATTAAGAAGCAAAAAAAAAAAAAGATAGAATAGAAAATATGGAAACAGATCTTTTGCAGATGAGGAGGAGACCAAGAGATTGAGGGAGGAGCAAGGGAGGAGAGGGGAAAGGGAATTAAAAAGATTAAAATGTGTCATGTGCATGTACCAACACTCCATGGTGGATGTAATCATTATGAATTGCAAACATGTACTAATAAAAATAAATTTTAAGAAAGCAAAAAAATGTGTCTACCAAAAGAATCCACAAAATGCATGTTCAAGAGTAAAACATTAGACTTTTCCATCCTGGATTTTCTGTCTAGCCACAACCTAACCTTCCAGCTACTCATTAGAATAATGGTTAAATATGACAACACTACTTGATTATTTTATCATCTGGTGTGGCTCAGCAATATCTGGCATTACCAAACAAAACAAGGATTTGTACTAACATCATAGCTGAGAATGTAAAATGAAAGAAGACACTCCACATAATACAATTAATTATATAACCTGAGGATTAATTATGGTTTTGGAAACAATGAGGACCATAATTACAGGTCTAAAGCCCAAAATGGAATCTGCAAGTGTTTGACAAGTAGAACATAAGGATGATGGAATGGTTTACCCATAGGCCTGACCGCAGGGCAACCATTGTGAGTCATGATTTCAGGTCATGGTAGGATTTTTCATTATCCTCCATTCTCCCACAGTAAGTATATTGAGTCCTAGGCCACTTGATGGATGTGAATTGGCTTGTGAGTGCAGGCTGGCCTGCTGGCTTCATGGCTTCAACCTGTATATAGCCATGCAAATTAGCGTGGGCCTCAGGCCAGATAAAATTAATCCAGGCCTAAAAGCAATCAAGTAAAAGGTGTCAAAGGGCAAAAGGAGAAGAAAATGTGACTGGGAACAATGATGCTCTAGTTTCAAGATTCTTTAACTCATTGCCTTGTGACTTTTTTCTTTTGTCATAAGAAAACTCACAAAGCAGGAACTGCTCGTAGAAATCTTTCTGAGATGGAAAAATAAAATTCATACTGGAGGCTGAATTAAGGGATTTAGAGAGGTCGCCCCTGGCATCAAATGTAAAATGCCTTCCAGGATGGCCCCTTTATACTGATCACCTCCTGTCCTGGAACACCTGGATACCGCTCGCCACAGTCTGACATTTTATTCTTTTATTTTATGGACTAAACGTCACGTCTGTCCTTCTCACTTCTGATTCCCAGTACGTGGCATTCACATCCAATAGATGCTCATTAAATAATTGAGAGGACACTGTTGATCTAGAAACAGCCTTCATACTCAGTAACAGCAGGCCGCAGAGCTGTCTCAGGGCCTGGGCCCGGGCTGCAGCATGCTCCTCCTCACCATTCTTCCTTCCTTCCTCTTCTGCCCACCTCTAAAAATTACTTGCAAAGGATGGGAGGGACCAGGAGTTTGTGTCTTTACTATACACAGAACTCACAGAAATCAGCCCAAAGAAACAAATACCCCAGTAAAAATGGGAAGTAATAAAGGCTCCTCACAAATAAATAATAAATACATGAAAAGATAGTCACCTTCAATAATAAATATAATAACTCAAATAAGACAGTAATTAAGGTGGGTGTTCATGTGTGTGTGTGCCCACCAAACATAGAGAATAAAGGGAGGAAGAAAACCAAGGGTCTGGTTGTGTTGGACAGTGGCTGTCCTCCCTCAGGTATGGCCGGGATGTGTACCGACACGACCATCTGGAAAGGTGTGTAGGGTATACACCAAGATTCAATATGTGTACATTTGTCATTACCCTAAGGGTTCTCAATCAGAGAATTAATGTTTTTTTATTGTGCTAAAATCAACCATGTGAACCATTTTATACCAGGAGTACATAACATAATTTTTATTTTAGTTTCTTATTTTTTAAAAAATAATTTGTTTACTTATCTAGGTCTAGGTATTTACCTACAAGCACATCTCAGATATGAATTTTTTTAAGTTAGCGCAACTTCAATTTGATATGTACCTGGTATGATAACATATGCTAATATTTTGAAGAGTGCAGTTTAGTGGCATCAAGTAGATTCACATTATTGTACGACCATAACCACCATCTACGTGGGGAGCCCATTTTATCTTCCCCAACTGAGCTCGTGTCCCCACGAAACACCAATTCTTCATTGTCCCCACGAAACACCAATTCCACGTTGTTCCTTCCTCCCAACCCCGGCACCCACCATTCTACTTTCTGTCTTTGTGAAGATACAAATGCAGGAGAAAGTACACGTACAAACGATGTATTCCTCCATTTAAAAAAGTCTTACCTGACCTACCTCATGCTAGATAATAAACAAGACAGATGAGGTTACTAGCCTTATGTGCAAGAGCAGGAGTGGACCGTAAACAGCTGTACGAGCAATAAAGCAGACAATAAATAGATCAATCTGATCACGATTTCCAGAGATACTGTCGAGTGGGTACCAAAAAAAAAAGTACCTCCCAGGCCTCAATAGAAGCAACTAAACGTCTGAGGTAAGGTAGAAAGTCCACCTGGCCGGATGTCGGCAAAGGAGCATTCACTCAAGGCAGGAGCAGCCTTCCTCAGACCGGCTCCATGAGTCCCCGTGCCTCTTGTGCAGTATTTTCCTGGAGAGGAAGAGCTTCCAACATTTTGGAGCAGAAAATAATTTAGCAGGGGTCCACGCCAATGCTTCTTTATTCTGCAAAGGAATGTGTAGATGACAGTTGCAAGTGTTTGATGTTCAACCCTCCCAAAACTGTAAAATAGCAGCAGGGCGATCAAGACGCTGATCTAAATCTTCTTTTTGTGGTTTTAGTTTTGTTCTGGCAGACTTAACAACACTGGGAAAAAATTACAGTGTGTGCATGGGAAACAGATTCTTCCTTACGTGACTAACTGACACACTGGAGAGCAGGCACAAGCAAAGGGCAGTGGCACTGCGGGTGATGGAGCTGAAATACATGGAAAAATTTAAATAGCATCAAGGGCCTGGCCTACCCTTAGTCCAGGCAGGAAATTCAAGGGTAATATAACACTTTGCTGTTAAGTAATGCCACTGGAATAAAAGCATGTTCAGGATGACTTTTGGCTTTAACTGGGAATTTCTGTTTCATTTGCTTCCAAAAAGAACTTTTTTATCCTCCCCAAAGTTCTTAACTCGTATTTCAAAAGTCCTTGTCGCTATATAAACATGATATATACACTAGCCTTGAATTAAAGCTGTGCGGTGCAGAATGTGCTGAGAAGGAATTCAGGACCTAGTTTTAGCCACAGGGCTATCTGGCAGCCGCTTGGTATAACGCAAAAGCAGGTTATAGGCCTCGCTCTGTCGCCAACTTAGCTCCCTGGCCTGGTGTGAATTAGCTGATCTTGGTTTGTAAAGGGGGAACAATAATACCTACTCAGAGCTTTTCCAAACATGAAGGCCAGCACTCAGTAGGGCTTTTCCTCCTTTTTATACTTCATAGCTGGGCTCAGAGTGGAAAAGCAATAACACGGAAAACCAAAATGTACCTCTGTCTGAATAACTGGAGCTGGATCCCACCGATTCCCCTGTTTGGTTTTAAATCTCCTGGGCTGTCCAGAAAGCTGGGTTTTAGCATGAACTGAGTCACGCCTTTGGCTTCAAAGGGACTTTCGCTAACTGGAGCAACTCTAGATAACGCAGGGTGGTGTGGGAGACTGAGGCCCACAAGAGAAAGTGCTGAAGGGTCTGCAGATGTTTAGCCCAGAGAAGACACTGCAGGGACATGAGAGCTGTCTCCAAATATTTGAAGGGTAATGTCATATGGAAGAGAAATTAGATTTATTCTGCATGACTCTGTAAGTGGAGACAGATTCCAGTTTTATATATAGAAAACCTTTATTAAAAAATAAGATAGTCAAGGTGCGATGCTATCTTCGGAGGTGGGAGGGACCCGGTCTAGAGGGACTCTGTCAGAGGACAGCTGTCCACTCCCTGGGAGCCAGACAGGAAATTCTGTAAAGGGCTGCAGGAGTTGACCTCAAGGGCTTTTTTTTCCAGGTCAGGGAGGCAGCAACTCAGGTGGCTACATAAATTCCACGTTTTGCAGCAGAACTTAATGAAGAATAGCCATGCAGAGGTGCCAAGCACACGCTGGGGAGAGCACAGGTTGTGCTAATGTGTGAACTTTAACCTTCTATAACAAAAGAATGCCACGCCGCATTACAGACGGGCGGAGGCTGTACTGCTGGAAATGGAAGCATTCAGACTTTATTGTATCGTATTTTACACGTTCATGCAGACATAGGAGCCAAGGGAAACTCAGCATTCAATTATATTTTAATTTTACCTCCTCCATCCACTGTGATTTTGACATAAGTAATTAAAAATAAACCTGGACCTTTGGCCTGTCATTTGGGGGGACTTTTTTTTCTTCTTTTCACCTACAGACCCCTACAGTTGTTAGTCGACTGCTTTTAACAACTAAACACGAAAGCCGCTGTAAACAGGAAGCCGGTATTTAGGTGGGAGTTCCCAGGAATTTTATGCCACTGCCCACGGAGGCCAAGAGAGAAAGGAAATAAGGGAAAAAAAAAAAAAAAAAAACAAAAACCAGTGTAAATACCTGGGTGACTAAGACTGCGCAGCTCGGTGGGCTTTTCTGGATGTTTCACGGGAAGTCTCTTGAGGGAGGAGGGTGGGGGACACCCTCAAAGGTTGCAGAACTCCCAGTGGGACCGAAGGGCCGGACAGGAGTGTTACTGCATGCTGTGGGTTGGTTTCCACGCCTGGCTGCTGGTCACCCAGCCACGTGAATGCCCCGGGCGAGGACATTTGCATGCGTGGTGCTGGAGGGCGTCTTCCCTGAGCGGAGTTCCCAGGCCTTGCCTTGCCGCCCCGATTGTCGGCTTGGGCTTGGAAGGCACCCTCTCCCGGTTCACAGGAGCCGAGCGAGCGCGCCTAAGAGGATTTAGAATCAAGTGGGCACGTTCGCCGGCCTTGTTCTGAGGAGGCAGCTGGAGCGCGGCGGCCGGCCTGGCGCAGCCCCAGCGGTCCCAGGACCACGCTGTCTTCCGAGGGGCCGCCACGGGGGCCCATTGTGCCCCGTCTCCGGGCCTCCCCCGCCACCCCCGCAGCCGACTCCCTCGAGCCCCGGCCGGCTGGGCTGCGCATTTCCCATGCAGAGCTGCCGGGCTGGCCATCTGCACGGAGATTGACAGCAGCCCCGGAAGGTCAGCGCCTCGCCATTTCTGTCTGAACAGCAGGCCACCCAGGCCTCCCGAGCAAAACAGGGACATCTGCTCCCCTTAATTTGGAACACTGGTTCCAATTTCATCAGAGCCCCCTTGCTCAGCGCTTCCGCAGGCTCCCAGGGAGCGCAGACAGAGGAGGCAGAGCAGAGGCCGCTGCTGCCCCAGGCTCCCGGCTGGAGGCCTCCGGGTTGGCGCAGTGGGGGGACAGGCCCTCAGAGCCTCTCTGCTTGCTGCCTTCTCCCTGAGCCCCCGGCAAGCAGCCGATGACGGTCAGGGCAGCGAAACCCACCCTGTTCATACCGGGCAAAAGGGTGAAAGAGTTGCACTTTTGTTGAATTCACTCCTCCTCACCCCTAGGCCAAAGGCTCCTTGGAAGCAGACACTTCATTTTAGTCGTCCGGGTCCCCAGCACCTAACGCAAATGTTTGGAGACCAACGCTGAGAGGGAGAGGACGACCGTGGTGACCACGGAGCATGTGTGACAGGATCAAAAAATACGGTGAATGTTTCAGCTTTTAAAATGTGTCACAGTGAAGGAGGCATTGCCACTGACCCCTTCAAGGTTCCCGCCCTGGCTGTGAACACAGTTATCCCTGCTTCTTGTCACCTTCGGAAGCAAATCTGGACGCCCTCCTGGGTGAGCGTCTTGCGTCGCGCGGTCCTGGCTGCCTGGGTGCCTGCATCACTTCAGTCTCCACCATTCCGGGCCGTTTTAACTTCCAGGAAGACACAGCGCTGCAGGTGCCAGGTCTGGTAGTAAAGTGGCTGAGGACACAGGGCTTGTCTTCACCAGCCTGCTTCTCCTGTCGATGGCGCTGTGCAGAGTTGGGAGTTTCAGAAGTCTTTCAGACCTTCACAATGCCACGCAGACTGGCAGAAATGATGGATAGCTGGAAGGAGGGAGACTGTGTGGGGGAGATTAATGGCCATGTGTCTTTTATTGTAATCAACTTAAAATTTAGACAGTTGCTATGTATTTGTATCTGTTCTCTGTGTGTGCACCTGTGTGTGTGTGCGTGCACAAGCGCGTTTATGACCTTGAGGAGAAAAAACCTGTGCGCAAGGCCAAGCTCTAATTCCTTTGTTGTCTCTTTTCCTGCTCTGTTCGCTTCCCCTTTCTCTTCCGGTCCCAGACATGTCATTGAGTGCCCCTACATGCTGGGTGTCAGGCAGTGGACTAGGGACACAAGAAATACCCAGCCTGCAGGGTATTCTTCAATGTGGGAGAGGTGCTGGGTTCGAGTCAACATGACGCTGGGACTCTGAGTGACAGTCTACACTTTCTGTGGGCCAGGTTGCCAGTGTGGCACTTGGGAGGGAGGGCTGGCCAGGAGACACCCAGGGCCCTCTGCAGGGGCCCTCCCTTTCCTGCCCACCCAGACTCGCTTTTGTACATTTTTCCTACATTTTCAGGCCTCAGGTGAAAGGCCCTTTCCTGCTGCCTCTGCTGGACCCAGTCTTCCTGTTAAGCTGTCCTGTGGTTATTCCTACTTCTTGTTGTGTAAGACTGCACGCAGTTAGGCCGAGTTCACCATCTCCACTGGACTGCAGGCATCTTGAGACAGAAACCAGCCATCCTTCACTTGAGCGTCGTTACCACCAGCAGCACGGAGCCTTGCCCA
>PVJX010001240.1:132270-172343 GCA_004027295.1 Dolichotis patagonum | reverse complement strand
CAAACTAAATGCTCCACAAAGCGGACAATATGGTTCTGCAGTCTCTCTTTGAAATTCATAGTATCTGAGAAGTGTGAGAGAAATCTGGGAACATAGGACAGAGGAGCGGGGCACTGTGTGCCTTCTTCAATATTATGGCAGTAGAGTCCCCTGGTGAGGATCACAGAGGGGAGTGAAAAGTACTTGGCAACAGTTAAGCCACACATATCAAAAGGGTCTAGAAATACCGCATCAAAATGACTCTCCTTTATGTATTCTACCAAGGTCTGGTTGTCAAACAAACTTCTACAGTGTGAAAACAGGGTTTCAAAATCTTTCTTGCCAGCAGCCAATGTTTGAAACAAATTGTCTTCCTTAGTCTCCCATAGAGCATCGGCAAAAACCTTAAATGCCAGGTTCTTCTCCTCCAAAGTATAGGATGTTTCATAACTCCTTACCGTGAAGTTCAGTGATTGTCCCAGTTCCCAACTCACTTCCGGCATGACCACAACCACCTCGTGTCCTCTCTGGATGAGTTTCTCCACCACAGAGCGCATGGTGAACCAGTGGCTCCCGTCCATGGGCACCACCAGCAGCCTGCCCGCCTGGGCAAAGCCGGATGCCAGCAGCAGACACAGGCACAGAGGGAGGGGGGCAGGTGAACATGCAGCAGCCATGGGGACTGTAGTTCTGAGCCTCCCAGCTGCTCACAAGCTCAGCTGGGATAGAGTGCAGCAGGAAGAAGTAGGAAATACGGGCACAAATGACCCTTGTACTCATGCATCCATAAATAAAACCGTACTCATTGACAGTGAATTACTCACAAGAGTGAGTACAATTGGCTGAGGTGTGCCTTCTGTGTTCTCCAGATAAGAATAGGTTGTGATCATTGTCTTGAGGAAAATGCATGGCATTTATTGCAACGTGGATTTAGAAATCGCGTTATCATGTGACGTTTTTGAACGTTGAGGATTGAGATGTTGGGAATAGAAGCCTGAATAAAGCTTGCATTTCTAGAATTTGTTCTAAAGTAAAATTTGGACTTCGTTTCTGATCACTAAGAGCTCTTTCCTCAGAGAGCAATCAGTAAGCCAACCTCCAGGGAAGTGTGGAGAGTCCTTGCTCTTGACCTGCCCACTGGCCGTGGACTCGGGATTTGTAAGCAACTTGGACTTAAATAGACATTGCTATCTGTTTGTTCTATTTCTTGCAGGATATTTTTTTCTGTTTCCAACCTCTCTGAGTCCTCTCTACTGCTAAAATAAGATTTACAACCCATCTACACGCCAGGGCATTCCACATTTTAAGTGGAATTTGACAGTCTTCCATTTGAAATTACTTTCTTCTTGATACATCCAACCTCATGGGTGTCACTTGACCACGGCTGGCCAGGTCATTCTGCTAGATTCTGCTCTCTTTTCTCTATGCCCTCACATTCTTAAAAGAGATTGAGAGCTCAGATGTGAGCTCACCTTATCATACTAACCCTAACCTGCCTTCAGGAATGTGCTTGTCGCCAGTACACTACTGGGTACTCCTTCAGATTAGAAGAAATGACTTAGTCACGTTTTCCTTTCTTCCCAGAGTCAGTCCAAATCTATATGGGGAAAAATTCATCAGAGAGATTTTGAGAGCTGGTTGGACAGTGTCTGTTCACTTCTGGTAAGGCCCACAGGGTATGTCCTTAGGGGGCTGATAGGTGGGAGAGAGCAGAGGCACAGTGAGACCTATAGAAGGTACTGGAATCCTGGGATATACTTGCTGCCTGCTACCTTGAAAATGCAGATGTCCAGAGGCAGAAACAGGGCTATGCCTCACAGAGGCAATCGCGTACCGTCCCCGGTATGGGAGAAGCTGAAGGACGAGCCAGGAAAGGGCGAAGGAAGAGTTGCAGGTCCAGCTGCTGCTTCACGCCCATGGAGAAAGGCAGCAGACAGGCAACAACACGTGCCAGCTACAAAACTTACTGTCCTACAAAAACCCCTACTTGGAAGAAAAACCAAACAGGCTCCTCTTTGCTTTCACCCCCTACCACCACCAAGTGCAGGCTACAATATCCCTGTGAGCACCCTAACTGGAAATATCCAGGGAAGGGAATGCTGGGGGATGAAATCTAGCCCGGCTTAGCTGACACATTACAAAGCCATCACTCGGCCCAACTCCGAGTCCTGCCTTTTCTACAAAAGAGATCTATCTCAGATCTGCCCCTCTCTCTACCTCACATGGCACCACGGTACCCCAAACTGCCACCATCTGTTGCCTAGATTCCAGGAGTGTCTGTGTTTTCATTCTTGCCCTGCACATGAGGCCAGGTGGTACTTTTCACCCGATGTCACTAAGTTACAAGCCATGGCGGTCAGTGGTCCCAATTTGCGTGGATTCCTTTTCCCTTTCTCCTTCTCAGACCATGACCTGCACTTTGCATTCCCTTAATTTCGCTTGTTTTTCAGAACTGGCTGTTGACCAGTTCTTGAGGTGTGGTAAACATCACACCTCAAGAGAAGAAGATGCCAACAGGAAGAGATAAGCAGCTCTGTTGAAAGACACGCAACTGATTCCACTTCCGGAAAAATGCTGATTTCTGCATGTAGACACTAACCTGAACTTCATATAAATGCTCTGTGCCTCCCCAAAGGACTCAAGGAGGGAGAACTTGAGACATCAGGTCCCCTACCCACTTTCTAGCTGGCTAGCACCTTTGGTAAAGCTGTTTTTTATTTCTCCAAAATGTGTCTCTGGGACATTGATTTTCTAAATCACAGGCTCTTGAACCTGAGTTCAGTGACAATCGTACTTCTTGCATAATGCCAGTAGTTTCCAATGCACTTGGTTAATATTTCACCTCCATATCCTTGTAGTCACTGTTCCTTCTGCCCAGAATGTCTCTCTTGGGCTCCTTCTTCTTACTGGATCTCCCCTAGAACTGTACTGAGGACAACATCGGAAACAGCTCCTGCCTCCTCCTTGCTGTTTACTCTGTGAATTCCCCGTTATCTCCCTCAAGTCGTGTAGCACTAGCTAACATATGGCTACTTGCAGTGTCCCTCTACTGGAAAGGGTGCTTTGTGAATGTAGAGACCTTGGTGGTCATATTGAATATATCTCAGACACCTATTCTAGCGCACAGTGCTCAGTCAATGTTTGCTAGATATTTTGTGAATGAAAGAACAAACAAATCCTTCCCCCTACTTACCCATGCCACTGAATGTCCACTGGGTGTCATCTGATAAGGCCCTGGTTCTGATCCTTTCATAGAGCTGGTTTTGCCCACTTCTGTCCAGCTTCTTTCTGTCTAGGTCATAACCAGGGCTGTTTCACTTACTTCAAAGGCTGCCTCCAAATCAACTATTCCACTTTTATCATACAGGCATCACCTACTTCATTTCTTTTGCACCCAGTTGTTTTCCTCTTGCAATCATTAGTTGAAATCCTATGCAAATGTGCACATCTGTTCTTGACTCTGCAAACTTACCTTCTGCAAATACTTATGAATATTCAGTTAAAACACAGGAATGTGCCAGGCATGGTGGCGCACATCTGTAGTCCCAGCACTCAAGAGGCTGAGGCAAGAGGATCGTTACAAGTAATTTACCTTTTTAACCATTTTAAGTATACAATTTAGTGGTGTTAAGTACAATTAACCTATGTAATCATTATCACCATCTATCTCCAGAAGTTTTCAGCTTCGCACACAGAAACTCTGTCCCCATTAAACAATAACTCCCCACATCTTGTGTTCCCCAACCTCTGATACTCATCATTCTACTTATATCTCTGTGCATCTGCCTATTCTAGGTTCCTCATGTGAATGGAATCACATGTGCATGTGTCCTTTTGTATCCATATCCTATTATCTTGCTGAGGAGTTCTGTATCACTTACACTGTTTTGTTTTGATTGGCTTTATTCTGTTGTATTTTGCTTGGTTTTATTCTCTTTAAAATAAAACTTAAAAAAAAATTTTAAAAACCCCAAAGGACATGCACAGAACACAGAATCCAAAAAGACTCCACAGCTCCTGAGTGCTGCACATGGAGCCAATCAGAAAGTGGTATTTCCAATTCTTCATTTGAATCTGGTGCTTGTGCAGAATCAATCAGAAAAGTGCTCTGTGCCTCCCCAAAGGACTCAAGGAGGGAGAACTTGAGACATCTGGCAACACCACTAAATTGTTTACATCTGGCAGGAATCCAAGCAGAGCTTTCTAGGGCAGTTTAATTTTGGCACCAAGCCGAGTGAGTTTTTGTTAAGACAACTGTCCCAATACCTTATATGTGTGAAAAGGAAGCCAATCCAGGAATTTTGGATACAAAACAATTATTTCTGGGGCTGCTGTGAATCTATCAGCCCATTTTTGTCCTGTCTTTTCCACCTTTAGTAAATGTATACCTTTTCTACCTTTTCTGTGTGTCTCGTCCAATTCTATGTTCAAGAAACCAAGAATCCGGAAAGATGCCCTATGGGACCCTCCATCTGTTAACAATCTATCAATGGATCCTTCAGTTGTTTGCCCTGAATCTTAATAAGGAGAAAGTTATGTCCTAGTGAGTGTTACCTCCTGAATCTCTCTCCACTAGTCTGATGGACTGTCTATTAAAGATCATCCACACCTCCAGGATTAAAGGTTTTTATCAGGTTATGCAGGCAAAGAAGGAATATCACTCTAGTAACACCTCACTGTAGTTTTATTTTTTATATTTCTCTCTTATCTACCCTGAGTTTCTCAAGGGCATTGCTTGTGTACCATTTGGAAATTACATTCATTTATGAATAGCCTAGCAAAAGAGACCTCAGTGACTAAAATGAAGGAATATGCTCTATCTTGCAGAAAATAAGTCAAGAAATAGATACTCCAAGGCTGGTATGGTGGTCCCACTATCAAAATGCTAGGATCGTGTCCTACAATGACAAAGAATGAAACTGAGGAAGGAGAGTAGGGCGTGGAAATGCGGCCAGGCAATTGGGCACGGCCTGTCAGTTGCAGGGACTCGCTAAGCAGGAGACGCGAGCTCAGGGCAGCAGTGCCAGACCCTGGCACCTGGCACAAACCTTCTGCCAGGAGAGCAGACTGAGCCCCGCACCTGATACCAATCTTCTGGCACACGCTCAGGCTAATTTTGTTGGAAAGAAGATATAAATGGCAGTCATCAGCTTCACCATCACTGCCCTTTTGTCCCTGCATGCACGATGTATCTTCTTTTCTTCAGAGCAACTCTTTACCTTGAGCATTATTTCTGTGCTTCTCTTTCTTCTGTTTGTTTCTTCTTTTCCACTAAAATAAATAAGTAAATCTTAAATTTTTACATTCACTAAATGTTCCCATCCAATTCCTTGAATGGGTCAGTAAAAGTCCAGAAAGGACATCTGGTAACACGTTTGGTGAGCCAGCCAGTCCGTGACAAATGGAGCCAAGACAAGGTAAGACTCTTTGGGCACAGCCTTCCCACCCCCACCCCCACCCCCACCCCCGCCCCAAAGTGTAAGAACTGCTTTTGGGTTTTTGTTTTTTTGTTTGTTTCATTTTCGCTCTATCTCCAATCCTTTTGATGTCTCTTCTCTCCTAGGATGATCAGGGAGATTCAGGGAGCTAAAGCGTGGTAAAAATTAGTGGAAGTTGGGGATCCCCTTTCTGCCTACTCCCACCAGTCACCGCAAGAGGACAACCCGAAGTCCCCATATGGACACAGGCTTGATTCCAGTCTGAGTGCCTCAGAGCCAGGCTGAGCCAGTGAGTGTCTCCCTGGGATGGAAAACAGCCCATGCTGGGTGGGGGCAGCCCTCAGCGTCCCACCGCAACCCCGTGGAAGGTAGACCCTTTAAGGCCAGAATCAGCTGTACTCCAGGGCCCAGTAAGGGCTGAGCCAAGTACACCACCAGAAGGAGACCCTTGTCAGCACTCCCCTTTCACTTGGGCAATGGGCAGGGCTGGTGCTCGGGGAAACCACTTCCCCACACACCTGAGATCACCAGGCAGGAAAGCCTGGATGCCTGACCTGATGCTGGGCCCCTGATGATAGATAGCTAAAGCAACACCGCCCCTGTAGTCCCACCAGTCCCAGAGCCAAAGCCACTGTGCACAAACGCTCCAGATGGCACACCTGTTCACCAATGACTGCTACTTGTTTAAAAGAATCACTGCCTATTTAAAGGTGCTGGCAAAAACAAACCACACAGCTGTATAGCCTGTCGCTCTCTGCCACTCTCCCTCCCTTTGGCCATTGTTAGAGGGAGCTGTTGCCTTTCAAATAATTCACTGACTTAGAAAATCAGTTACAAACATTGACTGCTTAGTTTGTTTGACTAAGAAAGATTTAAGAGATATTAGAGCAAGTGCTTTCTCTGGTATTTTCAAGCTTTCAAATGTAATTTGTTTATCTTCTAAAAATAAAGTAGCTATAGTTATTTTCCATTGAAATGCCCTCTTATTGTAAATTAGCTGTAGATAATCAGGTGTTTCTAATGAAGTAAAAATGTATCTGCACTGCAGGATGAGATTTCTAATATTTCCAAGAGAATAATATATTTGCTTTAATTCTTAAGCATAAGTGAACATGATATGAGTATATGACAAAAAATAAAAAATAAAAAAGTATATGACAATGTACTGGTGAAAATGTATTTAAAGGTATTGGCAAGTGTATTTGTAAGAGAAATTGGTTACATTGCAGTTACTGTTCTAATCTGGTGGTAAACATATCCTTCAGAATGCGCAAGTACTCTAGATTTCCAAACCTGAATGAGAAAGATAAAGTATAACCATCCTGCTGTGCAAAGTATTCTTGTGCTTTATTGGGCAAAATAATTGAAAAAGTTGCGAAAGTTTTGTCCCAAGAACATCTTGGGACAATTGTTACTTTATTCACTAGTGGGACAGAGTCAAACTATTTCATAACAAGGATCTTGAAAGACCTTGTAATTTATAGTCTGAGGCACTCAGACTGGAATCAATATGGGTAGCTGATTGTTCCTCAGGTTGTGATTGTTCCTCAGGTTGTGATTTACTGAGCGCTTGCTTGGTACAGAGTCACACTTTGAGAACACATAATCATTCAGTTTTAATCTATCTAATGGAATCAGTGGCCACTCCACTTTCCTTTCTTGTTCACAAGTGTTTTCCATTTTCTAGGAGCTTGGCAGCTGCTAACCACTGACAAAAAATAAGCTACCCTTTGGAGCACAAGAGGTCGGGGGAAGCAGGTAAGAAAAAAAAGTGAAAAGCCTTTGACTGGATTTACTAAAGTTGTAGTTCCAGTGCCTCATTTAACTCAACTCTTGGCTGGCTCGCCAAGAGAAAATGTCACCAAACACAGTCAAAAGACGTTCCCAAAGCTGATAAAAGAAACCTAACCCGAGATAGCCACAGACTAGGTTTGCAAGTTCACTGACTCTCATTGTGGAAGGAGGATTTTGAGAACTGGTCAGTAAGAGTCATAGGAAGGGTTTTATTAGGCAGAAATTCAAAAGTACACACTCAAAGAAACAGTTCAGGCCATTAACAAAGAATGGGGAATAATTACGCTTCTACTGAGGGGATGGAAATTCCAGAAAAAGGTGGCCCACGCCGCCACCCTTCCTCCCCAAGGACTCAATCCCATTTGGAAGCCAGGTTTTTTAAATAGGCCATTTAAACATTCTTTGGATTCTGTCAACCTGTTTATCGTAGGATCATAGTCTGCTCTTTACTTTCTCAATTAAGCAATTTATTGATTTTCAGTATTCCTGAAGAATTTTGGGTGTAATAGTCTGGAAATAAAAGAGCCAAAACTTAACCAAGGGAATGCTGATATGGATTGCTTTGGGTAATTTTGACTGAATCTCATAAATTGCTGTCTTTTGAAAAGTATAGTATTTCTAGTTATGATTTCCCTGTTGCCTTTCTACCTATATTTTACTACTTCTAGCCTAACCCATTAGGAATCAGTGTCATTTTTCTATCTGTCCTGATGATAGGCATTGACCTATCATCTTAACCTACTGATTAAGTTGTTTTTAGAAGTCATATTCCTGCTAAAGTTTAGTGTAACAGTTATACAGTTGTTCAAGTAAAATGCAAAACAAATAACCAGAGCAAGCGTATCATTTTAAAATAAGAATTATATTATTATACCAAGACCTTTTATTATACCTCTAAAATACATTGAAAAATTCTATTTTAGTGTAAAATAATAGATTACCATTGGATGATTATGAAATATTAATATAAAATAATAAATTACATAAAATTTTTACCTATATTTTTAACTAAATTATCTATGTAGAATGTACTTGCCTACAGATGCATTTTACAGGTGATTAATGCCATCGTTAATTGTTACCATCACTCCCTAGAGTATACAGTATTTTAGGTCCATCTTATTTAATAAAATAGGGAACAGATAAAAATCAGCATGAGGGGAAAAAAAGCCTATCATTACAAACAAGTTTAGTCTGGAAGCCATCATTATGATGTCAACCTAAAATGTATTTTAGAAGATTTGTACTTCTGAGGAACATAAATATATTTTATGTGCTCAGAAGTTATCAATGAGTAACATTATAGCTATGTAGAAGTATTTTACTTTTGGGGAAATGTTACATTGCTTTCACAGGTTAACATAGTATATGAGCAATGACAAGAGTTAAAGGATAACTTTAGACCTCCTAGAAATTTAGAAAATAGTGTTAATGACCATAAATAGAGTATAAAAGAGAGCACTTGTTAGCGACTTTATGTGCATTAACCTTATGTAATTTTAAAGCTATAAACTTCTAAATACCAAAGCTCAGGCTACCAGCATATTTTATCCTTTGATGTATTCCCTTTTGTCACAGATATATATATATATATATATATATATATATATAGTGTGCTATAACCTAAAATAATAGTTGTTTGTTTAATCAGTTATAAACTGATAATCAAAAACTTTTTATAACAAGTTAATCTTTTAATGAGCATTAACTCTTATAATCCCGGGGACTTTTTGTTTTTTGTTTTGTAAATGCCATTTTAAGTAATCAATAGCCTAACGGCAGAAAACACAAAAAATTATTTTGATAAAACACAAAATCTTCGTTTTTAGTCGTTTTTTGTTCAATGAGTATTTTAATATCTTAAAAATTTTAGTATTTTAGACAGAAAATTCTTAACTTTTTAATTATACACAACTTAATTACATGTAATAATTTTTCAAAAATAACAGTTTTGGGGATGTGGATTTTGTTTTAGTGCATTTTTTCTAGTATTTTTATTAATGCATGTTTGTAGTACGTTATTACATTCATCCTGGGGAATGTGGTACATGTACATAGCACATTGTTTTTAGTGAATTTTTACAAATGCTTCTAACGCTAGTGGTGATGTAATAAACATCCAAGAACATACAAAGGTTCAGAAGAACACGGAATGCTTGAGTTTGCACTGGAGATACACTGGGAAAAGTCTTTCAGGCACTTGGCAAGCCATGATTAGGTGAATCGGAAATCAGCGAATCGGAAATCAGCGATACCTAAGACATGAAGCCTTGGGATAACCAATTCCAGGTACACAGACTGTGAACAGCAAACAGCATTAACTAACGTCAGGAAGCTGACTGGAATCCCGGATAGCAGAGGAACTACATTGTCCATAAGACCCCGCGCGCCGGGCCGGCGTTGTCGCGGGGCACTCTGGGAAGCACAATCTGCGCTCCAGAAAGCACTTTCCCAGTCCCGCCCTCGTCGACCATGGCGGTGCCCACTTGGGGCGCGTCCCTCAGCTTTGCGTTTTGGCCAGGGCGGGGTTCTGGGCTTTAGGCAGTAAGTGGGGGCGACGGCCGGGATTTCGGGAGGACGCGGGAAGCGTCAGGACGGCGCTGGTGGTGCGGCCCACGAGGTCGAGGTGTGGGGTGGCCCGGGCCTGTCGGAGACGCGCGGCGCGCTCCTGGCTTCGGGGCGGTCGGTGGTCTCGGGCCGCTGGGACCTCCAGTTCCTAGCTGTCCGGGTCTTGGGCCGGCTTGGTGGGCTGGGGGCTCCCGGGCCTCGGCAGCAGAATGAAGAAGACGGGAACCCAGGCCCTGAGCTCGAGGCCAGACTCGAGTTCATTTCTTACGCCTTTCTTCAGAGGAATAAGTTGGAAATAATTACGTTTCAGCGCTTCCTGTCACTTGCAGGCTGTGCTGGGGCTTCGTGTTTCTCATCTCCGTGTGATACTTGTCACACTCGATCCCCAGAGCTCCAGCATTACAGCAGCAAGTCTTTCCTCCCCAGGGAACCTACTCCTGGCGCTGTAGTTTGGGAGCAGTGTACTAAACTGCCGTAAAAATTAGTTTGGTCCGTTTAATTCACTTAAATATCGTAACGTAGTACCAGGCACAGATAAGGTTGAGAAGCAGAGATTTTAATGAGTGATATGCCCAAAGCCCCTGTCAACTCTTGGATTCTACTGTTGGTTTGTAATCCCATCAGTGGGTTAGGTTTTATGCTAGGTTTTCTTTTTTTATTAGTGATGTAATCATCTCTTTTGTTTCTGTCTGACACTTGTTGTGGGCCAAACCCTGCGTATAATTGCCTTTCTTTTGGGTGGTTTTGTGTTTTTGTTTTTGAGACAGGGTTCTGACATGTAGTGAAGTCTAGAACTGTGTAGCCCAGCCTGGCGTGGAACTCACAAATCCACCTGCCTCAGCCAGAGATTAGAGTGTGTGTCACCATCCCCAGCAAGTGCCTTTCTGTTATTACACTGAGTGTTTAAGTGATTCTGTGAGACATATGGTATCACTTTTACCTATAAGAAAATGCTTAATTTTCCTAGGGTCCCACAGCTTAGGATGGTAACAGGGATGAAAAAAATTCAGATCTTGATGCCTCCAAAACTACTGTACTTTATGCATTTTCTAAAGAACAGTTTACAAAAGGTATTCCCAAATAAAAGGAAGATTTGGGGAAATGTTTTTAAAACCTAAGAGCATTTATATTTATATAACACTTTTTTTTAAAGGGTGATATTTAGTTCCACAATGTTTGGGGACCTATTTGAAGAGGATTATTCCAGTGTGTCAGATAATCAGTATGGAAAAGGGAAGAAACTAAAGGCTAAACCTTTGGAGCCTCCTGCTCCTAGAGAATTCACCAATTTGAGTGGAATCAGAAATCAGGGTGGAACATGTTACCTCAATTCCCTTCTTCAGACTCTACATTTCACACCTGAATTCAGAGGTATGCTATGTTACATGCATTTCGATAGCAATATGTACCAATTGACTCTACATGTAATCAATGATACAAATCACAAGTAGACAAAGTATCTTGAATATGTATTCCACCATGTTTATTGTTACAAATGTGAGACATAAATTGATCTTTTCTGCAAAGAAACGTGAAGCTTAAATTATTTTAAATATATGCTATATGATTATAGTAATATTTAATAGCAATTTAAAATAAGGCCCTATATTTCTCTTCTAATTCCTATAATCTGATATATAACAAAGACAATTCTCTCATGAGTACCTGGCTTTATTGTTACATTATTTGTATTTTTGTTTTTCAGTTTAAAACTTCCTGCTAAGTAACAAACACCTAGATTAGGATTACTGAAATAACTATCTCCTAACTTTGGGAATGGGAAGGGGAGTCACATTAATTATACACATCCAAAATTGTTCATCTGCATTTCAAGAAATCCAGAAAGCTAGGACCTTGATCCAATCTGACCTGAACTTGTTTAGCCTGACAGTCTGACCTAGTGTAATATTTTTACATTATCTTTCTAAAATCTAAAAATTTTGAGTTCCAAAGACCTCAGGATTTTAAGTAAGGAACTGTGTACAAAAAAACCCAGGAACTCAGATTAGCCACATTTAAAAAGAATTGTGACCTGCCTTGCAAGCGTGTGGTCGTGAGTTCGATCCCCGGTACCAATTTAAAAAAAAAACAAAAAAACTAAAAAGAATTGTGAGATTAAGAGAACTGTCCCAGAAACCAGCTGCCAGAGGCAGTCTGACTTCACTGGACCCTTAATTTCCTTCCCGTTTCTCTACATGTTCAGCCCATTCCCGTTTCTGTCCAGCAGCTCCCTCCACAGCAGTCTTCGTATCTGTGATCTTTTGAATGCGGTGTGAGCAATACTTGGCCTTCAGCCTTACATGGCTCACAGTGTCTTTATTCTGAGGGCAGCTATGACTCATCCTACATCTGAGTGCCACATTCCCTTCCCCTCACCACCCAGATTATCAAATTGTGGTGTCTTCCATTGCTTCTAGTCTTACGAAGACTTCTTCCTTCAGAGATAAAATGAATATTTACCATTGTCTCCTTTGCAGGGCCATTCTAATGCATTCAGTTGTATGTAGGGTTTAACAGTAGTACATTTTGTCCTTGACTATCATCTCCATAAAAGTTATTTCCTTAACACAATTAGTAATTCCACTCTTAGAAATTTCAACATCAATAAACAGATCCCTAAGAGGAAATAAGCTTTTCCAGGTTTTAACATGATTAAAGTTAAAGCACAACTTGAAGTAGAAAAGTGGCCCCAGGAAGAGACTGAGGAAGATGAGGGAGTGGGGCAGAGAGCTGAGGCCAGTTCCTCTCATGTGGCTGAGCATGTGGTGTGACATCGTACTGTGGGGTGTAGACTCCTTGTTTGGTTCAGCATGATCCTGATGCGGCTGCAGGAAAGCTGTGATTGGGAAAGAATAAAGACAGGCAGAATACTGGGGAGAAAAATATTGGAGTTTGGGGGAATGTATTTTAAGGGTTAAGGCTAGAGTGGGTTTGTTTGCGGCTTTAGTACTCTACACCTGGGAGACGGTCCTTGTATGGTTTGTTCTTTAACCTCTAGATCCAGTCTTAGCACTTAGATTCATTTTCGCCCAGCCTTAGCACTTAGCCAAAATTCGAACTTTGGTAACTGTAACTGCTAGAGCAGCAGTGATTCTTCAATTAAGAGACATACCCATCCTCTCCTTTTCTCCATGGAGGGTATCAAAGTCAGGAATACCATAAGGTATTCCTGAGTGGGGTTACACACGTCTCCCCAAAATTCAGATGTGATGTTGGGTTTTGTTTTTGTTTTGTTTTTTGGAGGGAGTTTTTAAGACAGGTCTTGCTGTGTAGTTCAGGCTGGCTCTGAACTCACTATGTAGCCCAAGCTGGGTTTGAACTCTCTTTTGTTTTTTTTTTTTGGTTTTTTTTTGGTACCAGGAATCGAACTGATGACCTCGCACTTGCCAGACAGGTGCTTACACCACTGAGCTAAATCACTGGCCCTGGGTTTGAACTCTCAGTGTTCCCTGTACCTGTACTTGGGAGCAAGTGCAGGGATTGTAGACATGTACCACCATGCCCAGCTAGCTGTGCCATGTTGAGTGATGAACCCATATGTTGAATTATAAAAGCACTTCTGGAGATTGGCACAGTGTTGCCCCTTTTTGTGGGGTGAGAGCACTACCATCGGTTTGTTATTAACTTTTCCACACAGGAGATTTTTCATACCAGAAAAAGGAAGGGTACAATTGCAAGGTAAAAGGTGGTCCTTTGCATGAAAAGCTGGTTACCAGTCTCACACATGTTAAAATGCACGCCTGTAATACTTTCATATTTCCTAATTCCTCATGGTTTTTGGGTCCCACTATCATAGGCAATGGGAAGCAGTCAGAGTTCTGAGGTTGCTATTTATAGATTCGTGTGCATAAACTAATGATTATTTCCCTTTTTTGGATTTCCCATGCTGAAACTCTAGCCACTTTTATTATGTGACATTTCATAGATTAAAAGTGTTAAAGCAAGGCATGTAAATATTCTCACAGTCGTATTTCTGAATCTTTAATTTTGCTTAATGGTGGTGTTGGCTTTCTAAACAGTTGAAATGAAACCATGTCATTTACATCTCTGATTCTGTGTTTTTGTTTAGAAGCTTTATTTTCTCTTGGTCCGGAAGAGCTTGGTTCTTTAGAGGATAAGGATAAGCCTGATGCAAAGGTATTACATCTATAATTCATGGGGTCTTTTGGGAAGTATTGAGAAGATGTTTTTTGAAGAAGGAACTAAGTTCCTTATTCATAGAAAAAACCATTGTATTTATTGCCAAGTGTTTTCAAAAAGTAGCTTTGCAATACTCTATTAATAATGAAATTTTTCTTGTCAGAATTACTTATCCAAACTTGCTGCTACTGTTTTATGAATATACCTCACTCTGTGTTTATTCTTCTGATAGGGATATTTGTAAACCATCCACACTAGCCTACAAAACATAATATCTGTTTAATTTAAAACAGTATTGGATTGGGGTGAGCCTGTAGAGACCAACGCTTCCAGTTTGGTGTTCTAGAAATTCATTGAGTAAGGAATTGGTTCATTAATTTACATATTACTATGGTGAAATTATGTTTAAACTGCAGTTCTAATCACATTCAAGCCGATTAAATCTAATTCAGAAATCTCATCATTTTCAGGCTCAGATTGGTTTATCACAGGATTTCATGATGCAGCCCAGTACTAAGGAAACCACTGTGTGGCAAAAGACCAGTTTTTGTGTGTGTGTTTTTTTCCCAATCTGTTGCAGCTTAGTGATTTTATTACATATTTTTAAGCATCAGGGGAATATAAAATTGCCATAAAAGTTTCTAAATGCTTATCCTCCCTTTTAGTCATTAAAAACCTGGCCTACAGATTAGATCCTGAGAGGCATTGTTCCTCCTCACCCTTATCATCCTGAATAAGGCAGGAACAGGACCCTGGAATCAGAGAGAGGGGCAGGATGCAGCTAGCCCTGTAAAAGCCCAACTCCACAGTGAGATCTGTGTGCTTAGAAGAAAATTCATGCACTTATCTTTAGGACTATACCTGTGTTGGAAATGTTTTAGAGAAAAAATGAACTATTAGAGAGTCTAACTATAGCCTGTGGTCATTCTAGTGGGTTATTAGGGTCTATTTGAGTTTTAATGTTGGTCTGAACTGTGTCATGGTAGACCAGATAACTAAAATTTCTTGGATTGAATTAGACTTTTCAAAGAACTCAATCTCAGTGCTCTGTTTTGGACAAAAGATTTACAGACATTCCCCTAAATGAAGTAGGAGCTACATGAAAACTAATACACAGATCTTTTTAAAAGCCTCACGTGGCACTCTGAAGGGTTCATTTTCAAATGCATCGTTTCTCGTCCAGGTTCGAATCATTCCTTTGCAGTTACAGCGCCTGTTTGCTCAGCTTCTGCTTTTAGACCAGGAAGCTGCATCCACAGCCGACCTCACTGACAGCTTCGGGTGGACCAGCAATGAGGTATGAAAGTCTCTGAGGAAACAACCAGCAATAGAGGAGGATGTTATCTGACTTCTTTTAATTTTGTCTAAGAGTCTCAACATACTGACTGACTGTTCCTTCTCACTTTAAAAAATTACATGGCTATATATATATTATGTATATCTATATTTGTTGTTGTATGTTTGAGACCCTGTTTGTTTTCAGACAGAGTGTCAGTATGTAGTTCAGACTGATCTTGAACTCCTGGCAATCTTCCTGCCTCAGCTTACTGAGTGCTGGGATTATCAGCATACATCATGTCTAGCTAAAAGTGTATTTTTAAATAGAGGGGTTTTTATGGCTGGCTGTGATATGGGGTTGAAGAGAAGCTGTTAAGTATGGAAGCTGATTTTCGCATTTTCTACCCTAAGTGTTTTTATATAAATCTAGTTGAGCTATAACTTCTATTCCATGAAAATTACTTACCGTTTATGTGGCAAACTGCTGATCAGCCTTTCAGTCTTTGACTAGCAATAAAGGATAATCTAATAAGTATATTTTTTTTCTAAATGCTGTCTGCCTGGGTGACGTGCATTGTCTTTGAATCTGAGTGTTCCTATCAGAGCATTCACATGAGTCAGAGCAATGAAGCCATTTGCAGCAGATCTTTCCATGTCCCCTATCCTGACTCACCTCTGACTTCTCTTTCTTCCTTTGTCCTGTTGTGTGGGTACTTTCTCTCATTTCCCTGTGTGTACCCTAGAAAGTATGCTGTTGGAGAGCGTTAAAGCTAAATACAGTGCAGGGCTGTGGCGTGGCCGGGCCTGGTGGAACTGAGAACGAGGAGACACCTCAGGGAGCAAGAAAGGCCTCGGCTGAGGCCACCTGGAGACTTTCTGGATAGTTTTCCTTAATTAGCATTGTCTGTTGCTCTGAGGGGGTCCTTGAACCGCTCCCAAGGTCCTGCTCGGGTTTCCTCCATTGTCCACTCAGCTTCTTGCTTGTTCTGATTAAATATGGGCTGCCCGGGGTTAGGATCTCTGCCAAGGATTTCAGTCCTCCTGCGGCCCTAAAGACCATGCCGCTTGTGTTATTTTGAGCCTTTGCCATGCACCCTTTTGGAGGATTGGGGATCTAGCACAGACCCCCAAAATATTCCACTGTATACACTGTAAACATTTATCAGCAATAAATAAAGCTGCTTATTGTCACTATTGATGACTATTGATTGTTAGCTATATAAATTCAAGTAAATCCAGGTCTTCCACTCTAGGGAAGAGATGTATTCCTACAAAGCCAAGTACAGGAAACTATCACAGAATCTTTTTTCCTTTTATTTTGCTCATTGTATTTTGAAAAACTATAAATGTTTTCATATAAAAGAAACCATGTGATATTTCAGCTTGTATGCCTGATTTATTTCCCTTAACATATAGTCCCAAGGTACATCCATTTTTCCTACAGATGACTCAATTTTATCTTTCTTTATGAAAGAGTAGTACTTCATTGTGTATATAAATACCACATTTTCTTCATCCATCTGTTGATGGACATATATGGCTTGTGTTGCTATAAACATGGGTTTATATCACTGTAATATAATGTCTTTAATTCTTTCAGAAAGATACCTAAGTGGAAAATACCTGGGTCAAATGGAACTTGTTTCAGTTTTTGGAGGAACCTCCGTACTGATTTCCCTAATGGTTGCACTACTTTACATTCCCATCAACAGTGCAAGAGGATCCCTTTTTTCCGTCAGATGATGCTCACAAGCATTTGTTGTTATCTGATTTCTTAACTTTTTTTTTTTTGGTACTGGGGATCGAACTCAAGACCGCATGCTTGCAAGGCAGGCACTTAAGGCCGGATTTAGCTCAGCAGCCCCTATTATCTGATTTCTTAATGATAGCCATTTTTTCTGGAGTAAAGCGGGATTTCAGTGTTGTTTTGATTTGTATTTCTCTAATGGCCAGAGGTTTTGAACATTTTTTTCATTTATTTATTAGCCATTTGTATTTCTTCTGAGAACCGTGTGTTCATTTCAGTTGCCCATTTTTTGAATCTTGGGTCTTTTATTTTGAGGAGGTCTAATTTTTTTTTTAGTTCATTATATATTCTAGATATTAGTCTTCTGTCCAAAGAATAGCTAGCAAAAAAACTTTTTCCCATTCTGTAGTTTTGTCTCATTATTGTTTTCCTTTGCTATGCAGCTTTTTAATTTTATATAATCCCATTTGTTGATTCTCAGTATTATTTCTCGTTAAATTGGGGCTCTGTCTAAAAAGTCCTTGCCTACTCCTGTGTTTTCAAGAGTTTTACCTATTTTATCTTCCAGAAGATTGTGTTTCTATTTTAATATTTAGAACTTTAATCCATTTTGATTTTAATTTAGTAAATGATGAGAGTCATAGGTCTAGTTTCAGTGTTCTACATGTGGATTGCTAGTTTACCCAGCACTATTTGTTAAAAAGGATATCTTCCCTCCAGCGTTAAGTCGTTGGCCCCTTTGTCAACACTCAGGAAGCCAAATGTGTTTGGAGTTGTTTCTGCATCCTCTGGTTTGTTTTTGCCAGCACGAGCTGTTTTTATCACTGTAGCTTTGTACTATAATGTGAAGTCTGGGATTGTGATTCTGCCTTGTTCTTGTTGCCCAGGATTGATTGATTTATTCTAGGTCTCCCTCTGGTTGGTTCTATATGCATTTTAAGACTGTTCTCTAGTTTTTTGAGGAAGGTGATTGGTATTTTATTTGGGATTGCATGAAATCTATATCGATTTTGGAATTATGACCATTTTTGTTACTGGGTTCTAGAGTGCTGAGGAGTCCTTCTAGAGAGTCTTTCTAGGTTTTGTTTTATTTTGAAGAAAAAAATTGGACAAAACAAGCTTAAAAGTAACACGATTTTACTTTTTTTTTTTTTTGGTGTTTTTGAGACAGGGTCTCACTATGCAGTTCAGGCTATCCTTGAACTCACTTTGTAGCCCAGCGTGGCCTAAAACTCACAGAAATCCACCTGCCTCAACCTCCCAAGTGCTGGGACTATAGGCTGTGTGCCACCACACCCAGCCTATATGTTTGTTAAAGGAAGGAGAAGAAACATGTTCTGCAGTGTAAGTGCATGCCAGTTAAAGAAGTGCACTGTAGGGTGAGGGCAGACCATTGCAGAAGAGACCATTCAGCAACAAGAGCTTTATGGTGGCTGCCTTTGTATCCCCACTCCTCAGGCTGGCCTCACAACTAAATTGTCCTATCAAAATCCTGCTTGAATTCACATGAGAAGAGTCAAAAATAGCACTTTCTGATTGGAACTCTTTTCTGCACATGTTCTGACACACCCACGCACTCCACTGGCTTACCACACCTTAATCTGCCTCATTTTGACTACCTTAGTCCTGCCTATCCTGGAACATTCCTGATGTCCACCTTAATGTCCTTTTCCAGAGTATTTAATTCTCACTGTGAAGGTCTTTCACTTCTTTGGATAGGTTAATTCCTAACTAGTATTTAATTTTTCTTGAGGCTATCATGAGAGATTATTTCCCTCACTGGCTATTGCCTGCTGTGTGGAAGGCATTTCACTGGAGCAAGATACCATGCTGCTTTTGCAGTTCACAGCAGCCATTTCTCCCTGGATCTCCCTGCCCTGGGCACTTACCTTGGTTCTGGGGAGACAGATTCCCCTCCCCACAAACCACTTGCCAGGAAGAGAGTCCAGATTGTTTCTTTTTCTTTTTGTTTGAATTACAGAGCATCTCCAGACTCTGTAGCCTCTGATTTTCCTGTCAATTCCCTGTTCCTGACAACCTACTTTCTTTGCCATGTTGTTATTTTCTTGTCTGGATTATGGGTTTAGGGGAGGCTTAATTTTGCTGCCAATCACCACATCACCTGAGCTTTTCAGTCTCTGTCTCTGTCTCTTTCTCTCTTTTTTGTTTTTGTTTTGTTTTGTTTTTTGAGACTGTTTTTTGAGACAGTCTTGCAGGCTGACCTCAAACTCCAAACAATCCTCTTTTCTTCCCAAGTGCTGGGATCACAGATGTGTACCACCACACCTGGCTACATGTCTACTACTTTAAAGGAAATGTGAGAAAAAGATCCCAAGCGCCACACCTTGCTCTAGCTTTCGTTTTTATTTTCAGCTCACCATGTGAAACATTTTTCTACTATCCTCCCATACCTCCTCTACTTCTGCAGCCTGCATTTGTCATTTGTGCCTCTGCCTCCTTTCTGCTTTCATGGCAGTCAACAATGACATTCGTGTGCCAAGGCCAGAAGACACCTGTCGGCATTAGCTGGTTGAGCTTGGGAGCACTCACCACCCTCTTTAGAACCCCAGGTTTTCCTGTTTCCTGGGATCACCACCCTCCTGATTTCTCCATTCTAGCTGTTCTTCCTCCTGTCCCCACTTTTAAATGGTGATGCACTTTAGAAAGTATTCTTAAGAATTGGAATCTTTCTGTATACCTCACTTACCAGGGTGTCAAATTCTTTTTCCACGCTCGGGAAGTTTTCTGCTAATACTTCTGTGAACATGTTTCTTACGTCATTTGTGCTGGCTTCTTCCTCTTCATTGACTGCAGTCAATCTGATGTTGTTCTTCACATCATGCAGTTGTTGGATTGTCTTTTTCATAGTCCCTTGCTATGCTTAATAGATCTTTATTTTTTTGTGATCACTAACCACAATTCTGTCTTCTAGGTCTGATAGTCTGCCTTCACTTTCTTTAATACACTTTTGTAAACTTTCAGTGGAATTTTTAATTTCCTGGATATTTATTTGAATCTGTTTCATGGATTCCATTTCTTTCCTATATTGGGCATTCATGGTTTCCATCATTTTTCTGTGCTCCTCTACTGTTTTATCTATATCTACTCTAAATTTGGCAAGTTATTCATTATGGCTGACCTGCAAATTCTTTCCTGTATAACCTCATGTATATATGTATCTCTTTTTTTATTTCTGCTGCTACCATTCCAAAAAATTCAGGTGGATGATTTCTGAGTTCCTCTATCTCATTGTCCCCTGGAATTGTTCTGGGTGGGCTGGAAACCT
This sequence comes from Dolichotis patagonum, assembly GCA_004027295.1. NCBI lineage: Eukaryota > Metazoa > Chordata > Mammalia > Rodentia > Caviidae > Dolichotis > Dolichotis patagonum. Next base: position 152,113 of record PVJX010001240.1, on the reverse strand, counting down.
GGGATTTCATCTTACTTCTGCATTTTGTCATTTTCTATTTTTTTTAATTTTAATTTGTTTTCTGTGTGTTTGTATTTTTCTTATGTTAGGTAGCTTTATCACTGGTATGGAGAATTCTCTAGAAATGTCTGCTCCTGCAAGAAGTCTTATAGATATAACTGGCTGTTAGTCTTTGTGTCTGCCCCAAATCCTATCTTCCTGCTTTATTAGGGATGGGGAGTTGCTATTTGGCGCAGTACCCGGTCCTGTGGTACTGGACTCTGGAGGTGATTATGACCCCAGGTTATCAAAATGTTGTCATACAATGGTGAAAACTTACAAGTAAGGCGCCCTGACTAAAGGAGTATAATTAGCAATAATGATAGCATCAAGCACAGCCTAGAACCTGACAGTCTGTGGTAACTGCTAATTTGATACCTCTAACCCTAGGAGCACAATCTGTAGTTATAAAACAACATCCAACATAAACCAGGAACTTGTATGCAAGAGTTTTCCCTTGGTAGAGTGATTTTATCCTGCAGGGCAAGAGGGACTTAGGAGGAATAGGGGACAAAACAGAGCAGTAATGGAAGAGAAGTATAGTGGAAGCAAGGCTGAAAGACAAAGATAATCACCCAAACTTTGCGAAGCTGGAAAAGCAAAAAGGAGAAAAGGAATGAAGGAGAAAGCAAAAGAATATCAGGGTGAACCAGAAAGACTAGAGACAGTTTTCATTCACACATAAATAGCAGAAAATCAAGAAAGACCATTGAGGAAAGAGAACAGAGAAACCAAACCAAACAGTAAAAGTCTAACAACCACCCCTCAAAAAGAAGTCCCTCTGGTGCCCCTGTCAGAGCGGGAATCTGTGCTGACTGAGTAACCCCACCCAGTCTGCAGTGGGACTGCTGCTGGCTGTGGGGCTAATCTTGGCCACACCACTGACTCCTCTCACAAGTTGGTCATAGGGCGGGGATAGTGCCCTTGTCCTGCCACTAGCCAAGGCCAATTGACTGTGTGCTCCTCTGGTCACAGGAAAGGTAAGGGTGCCCTTGTTGTGCCACTGGGTGCAGGGCAGGGGCCACCTTTGTCTCACTGCATGCCAAGGCCACTTGCCTGCTTGCCCCACTGGTCATAGAGCAGGGGACTGCTTCCAGTCCACTGTAGCTAGGGCTAAGATTGGCTTTTGGCCCCCAGCAGAATGGAATATGGTTGGTCCCAGCTGCTGCTGCTACTACTACTACTACTACTACTACTACTTTGGGGGGAGGGGTGGCGGGGATCAAAGTCACGACCTTGCGCTTGCCAGGCAGGTGCTTGTGCCACTGAGCTAAATCCCCTGCCCAGCTCTTGCTTCTTGACAGAATTCCCCCAGTCTGCTGTCCCAAATGCCTGCTGTCTACTGTTACTGGATGAGCCTTTTTCCACTCAGGGATGCTGGCGGTGAAGCGAGCCTAGGGCTGCTCTGCTACTGCATTTCAAACCCTGAACCCTTTACAATAAAATGGTGGGCCCTCCTGCCTGCTGCTGTTCCTCCTCTCTGCTGTGTGCTGGGCCCCTGTTTGGTTCACTCACCAACAGCTGATTAGCAGTGGGAAGCGCTCCGGAAGCAGTGTCTCGAAGCCTTGCTGCTGGCTCCAGCTGTGCAAGACCCCTGGTCCAGGTCAGGTCTCAGCCTCCCAGTGAGGGGCAAAGCTGCTGCCTCCGCCCAACGGGACAGCTACACAGCTGCTCTGGTTGCACCTCGTGGTCTCAGACCTGCGGCAGTGAGCTGTTGCTTCTGTAGCAATGAATCCTGTTTTCTTTTTTTCCACTGTCAGTTCCCTCATGGTTCCCATGTGCCCTGCATTCCCTTTGGATTCTCTCTGGGCTGTGACTTTCCAGATCTCAGCACTTTGTTCTGGAGAAGCTGAGTAGCTGATACTCAGCACCGCCATTTTGAGAAGTCTCCTGGAATTTTTCTCAGAAGCATCATGTTAGTCTTGTTTTTGTTGGTTTTGCTTCACAGCAGTAAATCCTAGGCCTTCTCTAATGGTGTTGCCCCATCACGTTTCCCAGCCACTGTGACTTCATGAGGTGGCAGCTCTTAGACACCGGGGCAGACCTTCCTGCTCCTCCCTCCTGTCCTCTTTGTGGCATAGCCATGTATGGTGTTCCTTGTCGGTGTTCCTCACAAGAGTAAATGTACTTTCCAGTTGTCAGGCAGGTTGAGTTATAAATACATCCTGAATGCTGCCTACTCGTGTTTTTATTTTGTAGTGTCAGTAAAAGTAATGATGGTCTTTTAACCTGTTTTTAGCTAATTTTGCTTAGTAATCCTTATATCTGATCAAGGTTACATTGAATTGTGTGATAAAGCTTGTGTTTTTATTTGTATTTTTTAAATTGATTTTTATAAAATTAGCACACAAAAGCACCTTTTTGCATCACGTGTTGTATAGGAAATGAGACAACATGATGTGCAGGAACTGAATCGAATTCTCTTCAGTGCTTTGGAAACTTCTTTAGTTGGGACCTCTGGACATGACCTCATCAATCGTCTGTATCATGGAACAGTTGTTAACCAGATTGTTTGTAAAGAATGTAAAAACATAAGTGAAAAACAGGTAAATATGAAAGTCTTTTAGTATTAAATTGTATTGTAAATTATAATTCATGGGACTAAATGTCATACAGATTAAAATGTTTATCAACTGGAAATAATTTATCACTTCTCCTTTTAACTACAGCTGAAACATTGGTTATGAATCAGATATCTCCATGTAAACGGAAAGAAGCAAATATCTTAAAGCAGTTTTGTAATTAGTATCCTGATGTCTTAGTTACTTTTTTCATTGTGGAGACAAAATGCCCAGCAGAGGAAAGGGTTATTATGGCTCACAGTTTGTAGAGGTTTCAGTTTACAGTTGGCCAGCTCCAAGGGTGGGTGGCGTGACAGGGGAATCACAGAGGAGAAACAAGTTCATAGTAGGCAGAAGTCAGGAAGGGAGCAAGCAAGTGACCAGTGATGACGATGGCAGCTGTCTTTCTGTCCCTTACATTTTATCCAGGCTAGGATGGGAAGCACTCATGCCCTTAATCCTAGCATCATCCTTGATCCCAGCAACACACACCCTTGATCCAGCCACCTCCTGAAAGCCCCACCTATGACCACATGAGGCCCTGGGGAAGACATCCAGACATAAACTTGAGCATCTGCTATTTGGGTAGTGGCTTTAGAGATGCTTACAGGTGGAAGACAGTGGCCTTATGAAAGAAGCCAATGTTGTGGTTCAAATATTGTAAAGGAAATTAATCAGAGGTTATACAAACAGAACATTGAGTATTGTTTAAACTGACAAACCTCTGTGGTGAATACTAGATTTAGCTTATTAAGTGTACTTTTTGTGCTTATGTTTATATGCTATATATAAGCTAGTATAAATAGTTATTATAACCCTGTTTAATTTTTATGATCTTAAGTTTTTTGTAATAATATAGTTGCCTATTTAATCTGATTAGAGATTGGATTTTTGGAAGTATAATGATCACTGTTCTCTCTGTACATCTTATACACTAATGGTTTCATCACTGAACGCTTTAATAAAAATCTTTTGTTATATGGCAAAAGTTGTAGAACATTTCTCTATTTGTGTGAAATAAAATATAATGCCATTTTCTATAAAGTATTGCTGCTGGAAATATAAAATACGTTTGTGTGTACACATATGTATTTAGTCTCTCTCTTTTTTTTCCCCCTTGACGTTAAGGAGCAAACCCAAGGCTCAATACATGCTAGACAAACAGTATCCACTGAGCCCATCTATTTCTCAAGAGTTACGGATTTTTTAAAAAAATACTACTTGGCCCTTATCTGTGTTAATAGGCTTTTTTGGTCAACCAGGTGTTGATAATTCACATGATTACTCTCAGCACTCTGGAAGCTAAGGAGGAGAGTTGCATCTGAGCAATTTAGAAACTTAGAACTTGTCTCTAAAACGGGGGGTGGGTAATGAGGGGCACAGAGCTCAGTGTGAGACCCTGTTCAGTTCTTAGTAACATGAAAAAAAAAAATTCCTTGGTTAGTGAATTAAGATGTCCCGTGTGTCTTAGAATTACTTTATTATTGACTTAGCTCAAATATAATTCACAAATTGCAAAATACAGTGTACATAAAAGCAGAGAAGTTTCACTAACTTTTCACACATTATTATAAATATGACATTAATTTTGCTAAGATTTTTATCTTGAGTTAGCTAGTACTCTATTGTTAAAATAATGTTGCATCCACACACAGGGCCATAAATCTGATTTAAACATGCTAAATTATAATAGCATTATTACTAGAAATACAGTGACATTCAAATGTAGTTAGGTAGACTTAGACTTTTTTGTGAAATGCCATTCTGTTTTCATAGAAATACCATTTATGCTGTGTTAAAACAATTTTTTTCTTAGGACTTCTTTGGTATGTCTTAAGCCAACTGTAGCAAAAGAAAAAGGAATAGAGTTTACATTAGAAAATTTAACTTTGCTGTTATACCTCTAAAGACTAAAACTACTAAAAACTGTGTATGTGTGATGTATTTAAATTCAGGGATATATTTTATTACAGTTTATTTCCTGAGAAAAATGGGTCTTAATTATCTACTAAGCTTATAAACTCCCTCTATAAAATGTTTTCCTAATATATTTTAAATAGTTGTAGCTTGATTTAGACAGGATACTCGAGTGTTACAAATTTTACAGCAGCTAGTCATGCATACAGTGTTTTAGGAGAGATACATCTGATTATCCCCAGTCTGTCTGAGTTGGTGATATGCTCGTAACACTCTGTAAATTATGTTTTCAATATTCTTGGCTCTCTCAGGAAGACTTCTTAGATCTGACAGTAGCGGTCAAAGACGTGTCTGGTTTGGAAGATGCTCTCTGGAGCATGTATGTGGAAGAGGAAGTTTTTGACTGTGACAATTTGTACCACTGTGGAACTTGTGACCGGCTGGTTACAGCAACAAAGGTAACAATGCCTACCTTTTCCCAAGGCACCCACTTAGTACTCCATAGCAAGAAAGTCTCAGCTGAAGTCGCCTTGTGTGCAGAAGTCTAGGAAAAGCCAGGGTGATAGTGCACACTTTAATCTAGAACTCTGAGAGGCTGAGGCAGGAGGATTGCAAGTCCAAGCCACGCCTAGGCAGTTTTAGCCACTTAGGCAAGACTCTGGCTTTAAAAAAAAAAAAAAAAAAAGGCGGTGGATGCACCTACGTTTGAAGGTCCTAGGCTTAATCCCCAGGACCATAAAACAAAACATGTCTGCAAGATAAACAAAGATCTTTACCCAAAAAAGCATTGAGATAATTAGCTAGGGTCTTGGGGGGGGAGGTGAGACAAGGTCTAGCTATGCAGTTCAGGCTGGCCTTGAGCTTTGTAACCCAGGCTGGTGTCAAACTTGCAACGATCCTCCTACCTTAGCCTCCTGAGTGCTGGGATTACCGATGTGTGTCACCACGTCCAGCAATTTTTAAATTTTTTACAATAAAGAATATTTTTAAGACTTCAAGTCTTAATAGTTCTCTCAACTTCCTTCTCTTCCAATGTACCTGAGTTTCGTGTGAGCCTTTTAGTAGAAACACCCTCTTTACAAATGACTCTTGTAAAGGAGACAAGTATGGATGTGTTTTCATACCTGCCATCGAGAAGCTTTCTGAGTTCTTTTCTCTGTGTGCCACTGTGGACACAGGTGGCTGTCTTCATTTCCTCAGAAAGAAGTTATTTCACAGTCTTGATACATGTTTTCCCTCCCTCCAATATGCCCTTTCCCATTTGTGAGTATTTTCTTTGGTAATTATGAGCCTCGGCAGAGTACTTTCGGTTTTCTTTCTGTGTAGCAAAGGAAAATACAAGGTGAAAGGGAGGCAGGATTAAAGCAACTGATTTCTTTTGCAGTTTGAGCTAAGAGAAGAATAAAATCAATTAGCATAGAATTTCAATTGTTTTATCATATCTGTAGTCATTTCTGTAGGTAAAATTCACAGTTATTTTAGAATCCAGGAAAAACTGACAAATAAATCACTACTATTTCAAACACACACACACAACTCAGTGTTATTTTCATGCATCATAAATTTTGTCCACCACACCTGGCTGACAAGACTTTCACAAAAACATTTTTTACATAGTTCATTTCCACCAAAAGCATTATTAATGCTAGTAAATTGCTAAGTACTGCTAACTCATTAAAGTCAGTGTAAAGAAACAGTATTAATTTTAAGTGCCTATATATCTGTGTGTGTGTAAAGTAGTAGCACCGTTTTCCCTTGCCCTAGCTTGGCTGTGCCATCTCTGACCTTTCTCTCAGCTCCTGAGCCCATGAGCAACATAGCATCAACCCCACTGCTGCTGCCTTTATGAGCGACGCTGGCAGCTGTCCTGGGCTGTGTTATGGGGTGGGCTGTTCATAAGCGTCAGAAAGGAACTGGGTTCAGTCAGTCGCTAGGGAGGTTTGTCTTAAACAGCTACCACTAAAGACATCAGTGCAGTTATTCCACAGTGTCAAAGAGCATTGTTCGTTAATGAACTTTTCAACAAGTATGAATATTTAGATATTCTCATTTTATGTCGCCGTGATTATAGAAGAAAATACAATAAAAATTGAGGTCATATTTTTCACAATAGGATTTAAACCCAGAGTGAATTTTTTACTGTGTAGCATATTTCCATCCCGTCGTGGCTCCTTTGAAACCTAAAGAGACGTTTACCACTTGATTATTTATTTTGTATGTCACTTTTGATGTTACATATATAATCTAGTAAAAGAAATAAGTATAAACTTCAGAGTTTGGAAAAGTCATAGATCTTAATTTTTGGTTTAACTTGAACTTAAAACAAGATTTTGCTAACAAGAACCTTTTGCTTAAAAAAAGCTTTTTATATACCTTTTATACATTTTCCAATGGAATGTTTGTTGTTTTTTTGTTTTTTGAGACAGGGTCTCACTATGCAGTCCAAGCCATCCTTGAACTCACTGTGAAACCCAGGCTGGCCTTGAACTCCTAACAATCCCCATAGTAGCCTCCCACCACCAAGCCTGGCCTATGAATGGAAACTTTGGTTCTTGATATTTTTAAATCTAAAATGTTACTCTAGTTACACTGGACTTATTGCATTCTATGTTTGGGTTTGGCTGTTTAATAATCTAAATTTTTTTGTCCTTAGCAATCTTTTCTCAGCCACATTCCAGTTGAGTTACTTAGACACGTCTTCAGATTTTGTTCTGCCATATTGTATTGCTAGAGATTGTTTTGTTTGCTTTGGTGAGGAGGGTCTTGTTGTGTATTCCAATCTGGCCTTTGAACTCATGTCAGTCCCCCTGCCTTACCTTTCCAAATGCTGGGATTTTATAGGCATGTACTAACACACCTGGCCTAGAGCTTTTCTTTTTTTTTTTTTCAATAACCAAATGTTTTATTCTACTTTTTTTTTTTTAAAGAGAATAAAACAAAAGAGGGCAGAACAGAGCAGATCAGAACAAGACAACATAGGCAACACAGTACTTTACATTAAGACAACCAGATATTAACAACCAGATATTAACAGTAGCTATCACAATATCTCTTACTCTGCTATAGTTGAGCATAGTTTCGAATACAATAATATCAAACATAACAAAATAGTATAAAACCATTCAAAGAGTGAAAGAATTACAGTGCATTCTGAACCGAATAACAGAGAATGATCAATGGGTACTATAATATCTCATTTTCTTTTTTTTTTTTAAGCATTTTTTTTTTTAATTTGAAAGAGAATAAAACAAAAGGGGGCAGTACAGAGCAGATCAGAACAGGACAACATAGGCAACACAGTACTTTACATTAAGTCAACTGGACATCAACAGTAGATAACACCATATCTCTTACTCTGCTATAGTTGAGCATAGTTTCAAATACAATAATATCAAACATATCACAATAGTATAAAGCCATGCATAGAGTGAAAGAACTACAGGGCTTTCTGAACCGAATAACAGAAAATGATCAATGGGTACTATAATATCTGATTTTTGATAAAAAAGAAAAAAATTTGAACTATCACACATATTCAAATTCCAATAAGACACAACTAGAGCTTTTCAATTAACATTTTTTACCCACTAAATTTGTGCAGTCATTTTATGTATATGTTCAGGAGTATTGTATTTATATTATTGTAAATTCATATAGGGGTAGGGCTGAGGATTTAGCTCAGCGGCGTAAGCACCTGCCTTGCAAGCACGCAGTCATGAGTTTGAAACCCGGTACCAGTTAAAAAAGAAAAAATTTCACATGGGGAGAATATTTTCCCTCCTCAAGCCATTAATCCAAGAGATTTGGGGACAATTGATAAGTTAAAAAAAAAAAAAGCTTAATTTAGTGGCTTGTTTGCTTTTGAGACAAGCTCTTACTATCTAGTCTATGCTGGGCCTTACACTCTGTGTAGCCCAGACTGGCCTCAAATTTGCAATCCTAGCCATGCCTCCCTGGGGTTGAGGTTACAGGAGTGGACCACCATACCGTGCCTTAGTGTTTTATTTTAAAGCAAGAAATTAAAACAAAGCATAAAAGTCGTACCGGCTTTTGAATTTAAGAGTAGGTATAGGACTGGGGATTTACCTCAATGGCACAAGCTCCTGCCTGGCAAGCCCAAGATTGTGAGTTCAATCCCTGGTACCAAAAAAAACAAAAACATAGGTATAAAACTTCAATCAACAGATCTTAACCTTTCAGCTAGGAGTACTTCTAAAGTCTAATGAAAACTCTGAATCTTCTCCCCAGAAAAATACATGTACACATACAATTTTCATGCCACTTCATGGTCTCAGAGCTCCAGTTCTTCACTGCATAAGAACTAAGTGGCTGCCGAGTAATTACGTACTGGCAACAGCAAGATGAAAGGCCAGGAGTTGGGCAGCAAATAGGCGGATGGAGATGAACAGCTGGTCATAACGTGCTCATTAAATAGTGTTGTGGAGTAGCAATACTGAAAACATAAAACCAGCTTACAGATTTTTAGTTAAAAGCCTAAATGAGTGATACACTTTTAGTTCCATAAAATAGGTGAGTTAATATCAAGAGTAATATAACAAAGTTAAGAGTACACATCAAGGCCAGGGATATAGGTCAGTGGTACAGTGCCTGCCTGGCAAGTTCAGGGTCATGAACTCAATTCCCAGTACCAAAAAAAAAGTTTACATCAAGACTTAACCATGGTAATGAGTTAATTGTGATTTAATTAAAACTGTCATGTTTTTTTTCATACTTTAACATTTTGTATGCTTCTGTATAACTGCTTTTTAAAATTTTTGCAACTTTTTCTTTTAACAGTTGGCCAAATTACGTAAGCTGCCTCCCTTTCTAACGGTTTCATTACTCAGATTTAATTTTGATTTTGTAAAGTGTGAACGCTACAAGGAAACTAGCTGTTACACATTCCCTCTCCAGATCGACCTCAAGCCTTTTTGTGAACAGGTTTGAACTATTTTATTTTTAAATTATTTCTTTTCCCCTCCCAAGATTAAATCTTTCCTGACCTTTTTCAGTTGGTTTACTGCAGTATCTCTCAGTGCTGGCATTGTTAACATCTTGCGTTGAGCAGTTCTTCATTGTGAGGACTGAGTTTACAAGAAGTGGATGGCATCCCCAGCCTCCCTACTCAGTGATAGCAGCACCCCTACTCCCCTCCTTCCGCATGTGGTCACCAAAAATGTCTTCATGCATGGCCGAAAGTCCACATCTGGGAGGAGGGATTGGGCAGAATTGGGCAAAAATGCCCCAGCTAAGAACTTCTAATTTACAGTATTTATAGTCATTTTGAATTTCCAGAGTTTAGATTTGTTCTCTTTGTTACTTTTTGAAAAATCCTTAAAATGAAAATTTTCAAACAAAATTAGAAATGCTAGCCCTGCTTTTTAAAAAAAATTAGTAATTGGTACTTTGCTGTTTAGTTTACTTTAATTGTAACACTGAATTAGCTGTCTAGAAAGTGAGCAGGCTAATGGAACTTTATTAATCTAGAATTTACGGGTGGTGATATTGCTCAGTGGTAGAGTGCTTGCCTAGCATATGCGAGATCCTGGATTCCAACCATAGCACTACAAAACAAGCAAAAAAATTAAACTTTGTAATCTAATCCTTTCAACCCAGGAAAGAAAGTGTTTTGAAAGCAGATTATTACTAAAGTAGCCTGCTTTAAATAAACTCTTTTCAAATACTTTATTATTGTACTTGCTCAGATGAGAGTGATGAGCCATGTGTTTCTTATTACAAATCATCCTTGTGAAGAACAATATGTATTAGCTAACTATGAAAAGTAATCTGTTATGAACATTCTTTAATCCAAACTTTCACAGATACATCTTTCTCTATTGCAAACCTAATTACTGAGCCTTTGGGTTTTTGTTCCATTGTTTACTACTAGACAGTTCTCATTTTTTGGACTCTGAGCCTGACTCCTTGTTTTTTTGTTTGATTGTGTTTTTTTGGTTTTGTGAGACAGGATTCTATATTCTTTTTTGGCTTTATGAGACAGGATTATGTAGCTCAGGCTGCCCTCAAACTCACAGAGATTCTCCTGCCTCAGTTTGCTGAATATGTACCGCCATACCTGGCCTGACTGTTGGCATACTCAGAATAAATAATTTTCCCAAAATTAGTTAAAAACACTTGCCCCTCCTCTTATAAAAGGCAGTTTTTCAGGCCAGGAATGTAGCTCAGTGGTGCAGCGCCTGCCTGGCAAGCGCGAGGTCTTGAGTTCGGTTCCTGGTACCAAAAAAGAAAATAGTGAAAAAAAGACCCTAGGGCCGGGGATTTAGCTCAGTGGCTGAAGCCCCTGCCTGGCAAGTGCGAGTTCATGAGTTCGATCCCCGATACCAAAAAAAAAGAAAGTTTTTCATGTGATTCCCACCTGCTAGCACTGCTGAGGGGGTCAAACCCAGGGCGTTTTGCTTGCCAAGCAAATACTGTGCTATTGAGCTACATCCCCAGCCATGTCACCTGGTTTTAAAGTACTTTGCGAAAACTAAAACAAGTTAAAAAAAAAAAAAGGGAAATGTCTAGGAAATAATTTATTTTTGAATTTCCATATTAAGAAGAAATGTCACCTTGTATCTTTGTATCTCTGTTGTCTTTTGCCTGAGCATTTCATTTTTAAATGCAGCCCACTTAAAAAGTACGGTTTATGCAGTTAAATTCCTCAGATAACTGGTTCCCCTCGGTGGCACACATATGCCTCTTCCATTGTGGATGACACCGACTGCGTTCAGACATGGGTGCCGGAAGGGAGCACCTAGCATGTGGGCTACACCCCTCGAGACTGAAGGTTCCTTTTTCTTCTGCGTGAGGGATTTAAAGTACCTCTTAATCTAAGATTTTTGTTGGTTTTGGTTTTTCATTTTCATCTTTGTGCTGGGGATTGAACTCAGGAGCATTAAACTCCGTCCCCAAACCTTTTCATTTTTTAATTTTGAGATAGGGGCTTGCTGAGTTGCCCAGTCTGGCCCCAGACTCGAAATCCTCCTGCCTCAGCTCCCAAGTAGCTGGAATTAGAGACATTTTGATTTCTTTTTGCTAAATTCGAGTTTATATGTTGAGTCATTTGTGTTTAATTACAGACAGGTTAATCATAGAATTAATTAAGTGGTAAACCTCTTCATTCCATTAAACTGGCTCTCCATGCCAGCAGGTAGTCACAATTGCTGAGTCCTATTCTGTGCAGAGCACTCAAGTGTAGGGGTGATAGTCTGATTTGATGGAGGCATGTGACAAGGTGGTTGGAATATAGTATAATTCAGCCAGGTAAAAACCTGTTTTCTCTTTGGTTGAATATCTTACCATCTTATGTAAGTGATATCAGCATTTATTTTCCTTTCTTTCAGAGTGAATTGAATGACTTAGACTATGTATATGACCTCTTCTCAGTCATTATACACAAAGGTGGCTGCTATGGAGGACATTATCATGTATATATTAAAGATGTTGATCATCTGGGAAACTGGCAGTTTCAAGTAAGCATGAAAATATTTTGTTGATCTTTTGCCATTTATTATATATGCATTCTGTAGAAACTTCATAGGCACTGAAAGTTAATACATAAATGTTTTAAATTTGCATTTCTTTTTCTTTGTTTTGTTTTTTATTGTTTTTGAGCTAGAGTCTTACTCTGTAGTTCAGGGTAGCCCTAGCTCACCTTGGAGCCCAGGCTGCCCTTGAACTCATGGTGATCCTCCTGCCTCAACTTCCCGAGTGCTAGGATTACAGGAGTAAGCTACCATTCCCAGTTTAAGTGTCTATTTCTAAATAATTTTACATGAACAGAATAGTACGCAAAACTCCTCTATACCCTTTACCAACTTTTGCCACACTTGTGAGTATATGCATGGACACCCTCACATTAACATTACCATTATTAACGCTAAGTTATTTGAAATTAAGTTGAACACATCGGAGCCCTTTGCCCCCAAATATTTCATTGTTTATCTACCCAAAATAAGATAATTCTCTTAATTAAGCATGAGATCAAACTTCAGGAAATTTAAACATTGATGTACTACTGTTGTCTAATATATGACACAGTGGTACCTCGGTTCACCACCTTAATTCTTTCCATAGTTGTAGTCGCAGAATTTATTCCAGAATAATGTAAAGAATTAAGTTTGTGAACTGAGGTCCCACTGTAATTATATTTAAATTCCATCAGTTGTCCAATTCACCTTCCTTTATGGAAATGCTTTTCCCTCTCTAGTATCAATCCCTGCCTCATACATTGTATTTAGCTAGCCGTCTCTTAGGTCTCTAATCTAGAACCACCCTTGGCCTTACAGTTCCTCCATTTTAACAGAGAGAGAGCACTGTTATGTAATGAAAAGTATAGATTTTTTTTTTCCCCAACAAATAAAATGAGCATTGTTTTAGATAACATACATTAGGATTTTGTAGCCTGCAGATTGTAAGGGAAAATGTAATAAACACAATCACCTGCCTATAGCTTTCACAACAGGATTTAAACCAGGGTGAATTTTTGTCCTATTTAATATGACTACAAAGTCATGTCTTTTGTAAGTAGTTCTTTAAAACAGTGCTCACTGATACCAACTAAGCGACATTCAGTGCTTCCCCAGGACCACAGAACAGTGAAACAAAATCCTCTTAGAACGGTTTTCTGTGAACGTTGTTTTTTTCTATTTGAAAAAATTGTCCATTATCATTTATTGAATAATCCATACTTCTCCACTAATCTGCTGTGCCAGTTCTGTCAGAAACTGACAGCACTTTGTGCTGGTCTTGTTTTTCATGCTTCTGTGTACTTTGCTAGAATCTCCTGTCGGTATTGTCACATGCAGGTGTGCGCGCGCGCACACACACACACACACACACACACACACTGAGGCTCAGGATCTCCATATGGGAACCATTTGTAGCTTTCTTGAGTGTCTTTTTAAAGTTTTCTAATTTAAAAAAATTTAAAACATGTAGAATTTCCAAGGGGAAGAAAGTATGGACAAGCATTTGACAGTGATGTCCGTACAGACACGAAATTATGATGTCTTACATAGACATCAACCCCAGACTCTCAACCAGGTTTCTAAAATAACACTAAAACACAGTGAGACATCCATATGAAGTCACAGTCCTGTAAAATGCTTAGAACATCGTTTCCTGATTATTTGTCACAACTGTCATTTGTCAGTAGGTTCTTCATGTGCGGTGACATGGCTTCCCTTAGAGCCAATAATATCTACAGTGCACATCCTCTTTGTGGACACTCAGCTTGCTTTCCAGATCATCTGTTTGTATTTCTGACGTTCTGTAAAGTTGTACTTGGAGTATACTGAGAGATACACATATTCTATAGTTTGGTCGTGAAAAAAGTCAAACTGTGTTCTACATTATCAAGAAAACAGTTCCCAGAGAGGGGCTTTTGAGGGCCTGTGCCTCTGCTTTGTGCCATTTGGACTATTGCAACTGGTTGTTGAAATGGAGTTATCTTTAATGTATTGGTCTTTAATTTTGTTGTGGCTGTTATTGGTGTCGTTGTTGTTTTGGGGTTTCTTTTTTGAGGGAGGGTCTTGCTTTGTAGTTTAGGCTGTCCTTGAGGTCACACAGACAGAAACCCAGATTGGCCTCAGACTCATGGCAGTCCTCCTATCTCAACTTCCCACCTGTTGGAAGCTTTCTTCACTCCTTCCAGCTCTCTGGTCTGAGAAAGCGCACCTTGTCCCCATGCCAGTCCAGCTCCCACCTGAGGGAGTGTGTGTCCATTGTACTCGGTGCCTCCTATAGCTTTCTCAGCCACTGTCAGAGCTGAGCCATTATTCTAGCTGGCAGCATTTGTCCTGCGACTTTTGAGGCATAAATATCCATTTGTAATTTTATTTTCAGGTTTATTATTGAAATTGCACACACATGTAGTAGCTTCACACACTCTGGTGAGACAACATAGTTGAAGATAATGATTCTTTCTGGGTTTTGGCTTCTTGAATATCTCCTTTCTATTATATGTTCATTTCTTCAGAATTAACTAGCACTTCCTAATACTGTCAGGATCGTCTAGTTCTGTCACATGACCCAAGGAGACAGGTAGCATTCTCTCACATAGCTTTGCTGCCTGTGTGGGAAGCTCTGTTGTTACCTTAGCAAGGTCTTCCTCACAGAATAAGGAGTGGTCCAAGGTTGTTTTCCATGTGAGCTGGGTATATGTTCCTGTGCATGGCTTCTAGTAAACATCCTACTTGTTAATTTTTGTTTTCATTTTGTTCGGTTTTTTGAGACTCACTAGCTTTTCATCCAGAGCTTTGTGGTGTTCAAATAATGATTGAAGGTATGGTGACTTCTCCTTAGTAAATGCACCTGCTGGATGCAGTGCTTGTCTCTTCACTGACATAAGAGATCTCCATGCCATAGACGTTTCCAAGTATCCCAGACATAGACAGGTAGCGTTCTTTCTGCCGATAGTTTGGCAGTTCTGTCTCCTTTAAGGAGCTGCTCCCTATTTACATGTAGTTCTGTAATAGGTGCTATTGTAAAAAAATAAATTTGAGGACCAAGCTTAGGCTTTCACTCCCAAACCCTGACCTTTTGAACATCAAAATGGAAGGTCAAGCCAGGCATGATGGTACCTGCCAATAATGCCAGCACTTGAGAAGTTGAGGCAGCTTCATTGCCAGCCTAGGCTGCATAGTGAGTTCAAGACCAGCCTGAGTTCCATAGGAAGACCCCCTCTCAAAAAAAGAAAAAGGTCCTATATAGCAAGGAGAAAGCTGATAAAAATGACTTACCAAGAGAATTTTGGCATATTCCTCAATACCATCATCAGTGGAGTATAAATTTCTTGAGTAATCAGGAAGAGAATATTTATACTGAGCCTGCAAAAATAAGTAGCATTTCTTTAGCCCAGTATAAATGATTAAGAACATACTAGCTGGAAGACCAGAAAATGTTTTGAACTGGATGATAATGAAAACCCAGTATACCAGATTAACATAGAACACAACCAGAGCAATGCCTTGCTGGAAAGTTCTGGAATCTGCCCTGTGTGTTGGGCCAGAATTTTTAGTTATCTTATCATTCCACTTTGCTAAAACTGTAGAGATTAATCTATCCAGAATTGTTCAGTGAAACTTGGACTTCAAAGCCAAGAGTACCTGAATCCAAAGTATACACACATTATTGTGATGTTTTTACCATTTTTGGAGATTTGTGATGGAAACTCTGTTACTCTTCTTCCTAGGAGCCAGATGTGAATTTGAAAGCTCTTCAGAATGAAGAAGGCATTGATGATCCATTGACAGTTCTAAAAGCAGTCTTACAACAGGTAGAGTGAGAAGAGTGTGTGTGTTTATATGAGGGCATCAGATTGTATTAGATTCTGTTCCCTAAAATGAAAAATGTCCTCGTTTTAATTTAATCATGTTTTCAAAGGCTTCTCTATGTAAAGTAACATTATAAAGTATTGGAGATTAAAGATTTAACCTATGAAATTTTGAGGAGCTACAATTGATTCTGGAACAGCTACATATTAGTGTCATTTAGAACTTGTTTGTACTTTGAAATATTTGGATTTTTAAAAAATCCTTTTAGGGGGCGGGGGATTTAGCTCAGCAGTATAAGCACCTGCCTTGCAAGCACGTAGTTGTGAGTTCGATCCCTGGTACCGTTTAAAAAAAAAAATTCCTTTTTTAACACTTACATTCTAAAAATCCTAAATAATGCCATGAATTTACCAAACCTCAGGTTACTGCTCGTTTAATAGTTAAACTGTGATGTCTAGAAAGTGGCAAAATTCAGGTCTAAACTGAGGCTTAAAGTACTTTAAAAAAATTTTGTAATGAAATAATCATGATTAATCCACTTACCATCTTGTGTTTGGGGCACATTTGTCGAGCTCTTTGAATTTGTGTTGCAATTATTTTTTATCAGATTTTCTTAAATGACTTTGTATTTCTTTCATAAGGAGAAGAATAATCTAATTCCTGTTGATCAGCTAGGCCAGAAACTCCTGAAACAGATAGGGATATCTTGGAACAAGAAGTACAAAAAGCAGCATGGACCACTGCGAAAGGTAATAAATGTCGTCAATGTAGGAAATCCTACCCCCAGGAAACGTTATTACCACCTCTAATGCAGATTCTCAGTCAGGAGGACCTTTAAAATAGGTGAATTTTAAGGCCAGCTTGGGCAGCATAGCAAGTCCCATGCCAGCCTGGACTGTAGAGCAAGACCCTGTCTGAAAAAATAAAAAACAAATGAAAATAAAATCAGTTTTGCATAGTGGTTATAATTTAGCTTGTAATTTAGTTGTTACTTCTTGTTGGTTTTTGTTTTTGTTTTTTTGAGACAGGATTCTCACTGCGTAGCCTAGGCCCATCTCAAACTGAAGATCCTCCTGTCTCAGCTTCTCAAATGCTGGGGTGATAGATGTGGGCCACCAACACCTGCTTGAATTATTTACTAAGTGTTACCTTATGAATTACCAAGAAGAAACCAACAAAAAGGAGACCTTGGCTCCTAATCACACAAGGAAAAAAGTATCAGACTACTGCTTAGATTTCTCATATCCTGAATCACCTGCTTTCCTAGGTCATGAGATCAGATGCAGTCACAGATAGTGTCAGAAACTGGAGAGCACAGCTTGACTGAAAGCAAGCAGAGCAACAGAATATCTAGTGAGCATTCCAGAGCTGTTTAGATGAGAGAGCACTCACCCTAGTAAGGTGTTTAAATGCCTCCTTTAGTTAGACCATCAAACCTCAATTTTCTGTTACTTGCATTGTTGCGGACAGTTGGGAATTTATAGGGAATTTATATTTTTTACAGTGTCAAATTTATTGGCATAGCCAGGCATGGTGGCACATGCCTATAATCCCAGCACTTGGGAGGCAGAGGCAGGAGGATCACTGTGAGTTTGAAGCCAGCTTGGACTACGTAGTGAGCTCACGGTCAGCCTAAACTATTTAGTGAGACCCCATCTCAAAAAAAAAAAAAATTATTGGCATAAAGTTGTCTAAAATGTTCCATGTTAATCAATTTGGCGTCTCTAGAACCTGAGGTTATGTCCCTTTTTCGTTTGTAATATGTTTGTATTTCCTTGTTATTTTATTTTCATCATTCTTGCTGGGGATTACCAAGTTTATTTTCAAAAGAACAACTTTCGCCTTTGATATATTTAGATGAAATCCTATGTGAGACACCCGCCTTCAGCTTGAATTTTGTCTCACCATAGCTGCTGCAGACCAAGGTAGATTAACACAGAGGTCACCTCGTTTGCCCTCCCTGGGAAGACTCTGTCTTGATGCCTGCCTGCTTTGTTACTCCCCTAAAAGTCATTTGCATTATCTTTAGAACTTGTCATTTTTGTCAGGAAGATTGGTTTTTGACACTTTCTCCCATTCCTGGAACTAATTAGCACTGAAATTTGAGGTGTAAAAGAATTAATCCCCAAGTATCAAACAGAAAGTTCATTTCTCAGTGCTTTCAAATTGTTGGTACTTAATTGCCCGTAAAACAAATGAACTAGAAAACTATTTTACCATCTGTTCTCATGCACAGTGTTAGCAGTATTGTCTTTGGGTCATACTCTTAGTCCCTTCTGTTTGTGATGAAATGATACTTTTGATTAGAGCACTGACTATCACAAATTAAATTTCGAGAAAAATGAGTCCCCTTTGCATGTTGATTGGTGAGGTAAGCAATGTCATGGTTAGCCCTCGTGCTTGTGTGCATAGAGGCATTCCTGCTAGGGAAAAGGCAGAGATACAAGACCACAACAAAGTTAAGAAGTAAGAGAGAAGGCAAGAAGGGGTGAGAAGGGAGAGACAGGAGTGGGGAGATGATGTTACTGATGTCGTAATGGCCAATTGGTCCTTTGCAAACCCTTACTGTCCCAAAGAAATGATAAAGATGAAAGTTTAACATTTAAGGCAAATGAAGTACAAAGGAGAGGTGAAGAAGAAGAGGTATTTGCAAAGAAGTGCTCTGAACAGTGAGAAATAGGCCAGTTAAAGTAGAAAAAGGAGTACACCCTGCAGGGTGAGAGCAGGCTACCGAGAAGGCTCACAGCAGCCAGGGGCTTAGTGGTCACCACCTTTTGTAATCATCATCTGATGTTAGATCTAAGCCCTCCCATCAAAAATCCACTTATTCTCCTGCGACACAATTGTCATCACATGTAGGGTCTTGCTTGGTCTCGTGAAGTTCCTGTGCAAGAAGAATTACAGGTCATATTGTTCATGATTAACAGGTTGCCCGTTTGCCCCAACCACTTTGCCATGCACTAGTCCACTGCCTCATTCCCTCATGATTTTTTATGGGTGAGAGAGTGGAGATCTCTGTAGTAATATAGCTACTTCCTGCTGAAAGGGACTGCAGGCTCCACCTACTGGGAATTGTGTACAGTACTCATAACTAGGATATGTGGATAGGATAATGTGGCTTACTAGCGGGGCTGAGGAAAACCTGCTAGAAGACATCAAAAAAGGAGTTACACTAGTGCCTGTCCATGGAGAACCACTGAGCTGCCTGTTTTAACGGAAGAGAGCTCAGTGAGCCTGTCAGGAGCCTGCGGAGGCAGAAAGGGCTATTAGTCAGGCTGCCAGTGTCTAGAGTGAGTCTACTTATGTACCCCAAAGCAGAACTGGAGTCTTGCTTTTTGAAGAGGAGCTTCAGATCTTGCAAGCTTCACATGAGTAATCTTAGGCCTGTGAAAATTTGAGTGATCATTTCTCATGAGGGTTTTTATACCTTGTCACTGTGTCCCTTGAGGAAGGACCAGAAGGAACTGGGAATGAGGCTAGGATATGAAGGGCTGCAGAGCTGCCTGTCAGGCTTTTGATTTCCCCAGGAGACTAGATATATTCCTTTGGTGTCCCTTGCCATAAATGACAGCCGCCTGGGAAGATAGACTACCTCTAGGAGCTGTACTTAGTAAGCCCCTTTCTTTTTCTTTTTTTTTTTTTTTCTCAGATTGTCATGTGGGCATATAGCACGAAAGGCATATTTGGCCTACCCTTCTCTCTGGGAGTGGTGACAGTGACTCCTCCAGTGCTGTGAGTCAGGCATGCCAACTGCCTGACACTGGAGCAGAGCCGGGCAGTGGCTTGGGACAGTCCTGTGCCCAGTGTCCTGTGTTCTTGTGTTTAAAATAGGAACATCTGTCTCAGAACAGCTCCTAACATTAAAAGATAACCAAAGCTTGTAGTTATTGCTTTATCCAGCAGAACTTGGGTTGTTAGTCTTAAACCTGATAGTGGTACACTGTTTGGTTGCCATAGTTCTGTGCTTTCTTTAGATTGCTTTTAAATCTTTCAGACAAGAATGTTCTACCTAATGGGTTTCATTTAAGTACTAAAAAAAAAAAAAAA